>JAVSBS010001693.1:0-27684 GCA_033124195.1 Coracias cyanogaster
TTCTTTCTTTTGTGCAATAGTTGGTCTTTGTTTTGCACACTGGTTTCAGCTGATGCATGAGAGAAGCTGTGTGATGGAAAGTGCGCTTGCGGCAGCAGGAAGTGCTCCAGGTCAGTGTAAAAGCATTGCTGTGTGAAGACCAGGGTTCCTCCGGAGCAGGTTTGGCACCTGTTACTCCGGAGTGAAGCAGGTAAAGGGCGGTGAGCAAACACTCCCGCAAGCAGCAGCTGCTATTCCGTGTCATTCGGGAGGAGCCCGGTGCTGCAGGCACCCGCATCTCTAACGTTCTGCCTGGGTACAAGCCTCCAGCACTCACCTCTGAAAGCAGAATAACCTTCCAGCGAAAAATGGCAAAGCAGAAATGACCGAGCAGCTGACTGAAAGGGGAAAAAACCCGTTTGCTGCTCTCCCTGGCAGAAACTCAGAGCACAGTGTTTGTTCGTTCCCCCTCTGACAGGGGTTTGGGTAAGTGCGTGCGGTGGTAACTGGGCAAACCCCGTCTGTTGGGACTATTCCAGCCTCAATCTGCCAAACTCTTAGATGGCAGCCAAGCCTTGCTGGCATCACTTGAATTGTATCAATAAGCTAGAGCTGTTCTTGAGGAAAAAAACAAGGCTGCACTGTATTTTTTTAATCTATAGCAAGCCTTATTGAGGGGGCTGGGTGACAGCTTTCTCCTGCTCCTTCAGCAGGATTAACAGTCTGAAACTGTCCAGGGTAGCCACAGGGTGCTCCTAAGAGCTCTGTAACATCGTATAATTGTTAGACACAGTGACACCAGTACTTTTTTTTGTTGTTTTTTTCAGCCTGCTCCATGCTTGAGAAAATTAAATCATTTGCAATACTGTTACAAGACCTAGAAAGCTTTTGAGTAACAAGGGACCTCGCTTTATTCTGTATTTTACAAGCTGACTGCAAGAAGGGTTATGGAAAGAGGTTTGTAGTAATTACCTTAGTTGTTCTTATTAAAAAATCAAAATTCAGAAGTAGGTATTGCAACAAAGCAGAATCGAGTTTTGTGCCCCTTTTTTACAGCAAGGAGAAGGAGCTGCTGCTGCTGTAGTGAAAACAAGCAAATAAACCTCGAGGAAAGATTTTGTGCTTGCCAGTTCAGGTGCTTCCTCTCCAGCCGACCAGGCACGTGGTACTAAGGCTCTGCACCGGCGTTACCTGATGATTTTCTCTTGGTAAGCTGCTGCTGTGATCAGGTTGCGGTTTTCTGTTTATAGGAAGCAATGTTTACCAGTGGAAACTCCTGTTCCCAGTATTCCCTCGTGTTCCCCGGCAGTGTGCTGGGGCTGCTGGGGGATAGTGGGGCCTGGCTGATACTGCCTCAGAATAAATATTTGGCAGGGTCAGTGGAGCCTGGCCTCTGCCGAGTGAGCCAGGCTCTTGAAAAAAGCAGTGAGTGGCACCCAGCTGTTTCCCACAACAGCGAGTGTAAGACTGTGAATCTCTGCTTTTGCCTCATTCTTCATTTTGGTTAATTCTCCTCAAATATTCTTGTTATTTTTGTAAGAGATCAGGACTTACGAGTTATTAGCTTTTTACTGTAGTTCAAAGACAACTGGAGTTTCATTCAGTATTTCTGGAAAACAATCATAAAGCCGTGAATGAAAGTTTAATGTAACTTTCTTTAATTGGAGACAAATAAAAGAACCAAGGGCTCAAACACTTTTAAAAAAGACATCTGTTCCCCAGTGTCTTCTCTCGAGCAAAATATACAGCATATATATATATAACATAACTACATTCAAGTACCAGACAGAATTTACATTTTCCCAAATAGAGAAAATAATGCACATGATTCACATACCTGAAACCCAGCCATGCATAAAAGAACACTGCCAATAAATCAGCAGTTGGACACAGTTAATCACACTCTGTATTATTCTGAAGTATCGACAACATCGTTGGAACATGTAACACTTGGGAGTTCTCAGTTTATAACGTTTAACCCTGCTTTAAAGTCTGGCTCTGCTTATAGACTTACTTGTCTAAGATCTGTTCAAATTTAGGGTTAATGAAAGAGAATCCATCGAACGCAGACTGATCCATGGAGTCGATCAGGTTTTTGTCACTGTATGACAGTTTTGGCTTCTCACTCAGAAATTCTCTGTCAAAGTTGTTGTAGTCGCTTGCTGACTTCTGTGTTAGAGAGGGAAAGGAGTTTGAGACAGACTTTGTAATTTCTTCCAGAACAAACTGCTTAAATAGGAAAATTATCATATAGGAAGTTATTTCTTGAGCTCCTTCCCTCCTCCCCACCCTTTAGAGAAAAATCTCCTTTTTGCCTATTTTAACAACACAGTAAGACTGTAACTGGACAACTGCTTATTGTCAGTTGAAAGCAAACAGCACCAGGTTGCTTCAGAGGAGAACCACCTGGTTTCTGATAACGTTTCATAGAATTTCCCAAAGATCCTCTATTGACAAAAAAAGCAATGCAGCACTTCCATTTAAGCTCAACATTTGTCGCTATTAACCAAAGTTTTTTAACTCCTGAAAGCATTCTGCAGTCTGTACTTGTTCAGGGAAAAAACCCCAATGCTCTATTGCAGCTGCTGTATGGCTGGATAATACATTTGTGTATATTTCATAAAAATTCATATGACTGAAGCCTGTGTTTTACACTCGGAACCTCCAGAGATTACTCTTTGTAGGATCCTCCTGTTTCCAGAGTTCCCATTTCTATGGGAACAGGCAACATGAAGCCTTCTGCTCTTGGGTGGGACAACTCTCCTCCATCGAGTATGTAAGTACGCTTTAAAGAGCCTACGTTACCTCCAGAACATTCACCTGTATCAATAACAGGGTGGAGGAAAAGTGGTTTGGATTTTTAATGAGCTGAGATGAAGCAGAGCTTCCCATGGTGACAGACTGAGTAACACACAGGCTCTTCTTCGGGTATTTTTTCAGGTAACATTAGGCATGTACGTTACAAATAGCTCTAAGTTCCGTAGTATAGAGAACACAACTTTTTGCCCACTTGAAGGCTCTCGGTTGAGTTTGAAACAGCACAGATTTAACGCTTGTGCAGAACGTCTGCAGGCAGCTACCAAGCAGCCTCAAGTTATTGGACCTCCTCCCAAGTGGCATTACGGGATAGAGAAATGCAAGGAGCTGTGAACGCTTCTAGCATTGAGGAGAATGGATATTGGAATTATTAACTGGTTTTCCTGATTATATTAGTAAAGAAGCTCCTTGAGAGAGACTAGGCAGACAGTCTTAACAGGAAGATTTCAGGGCAGTCAGAGGAATATAGTGCACCCTTCTAGAACGGAGCCATCCAAGAACAAAGGGGTTTGGGATACACGACTGTCTCATTTATAAAATGTGAGGAGAAACTTGCAGCAGGATAGTTTGAGCGAGTTAGAGAACCTGCCCCTTACCCCTCAGCTGACATTTGCAGCCCTGCTACCAAACAAAGAATAACCCACGTACCACTTTTGGCTTGAAAGGAGGGTCCACCTCTCGCTTCTCTAGTGCTGTCCAGTTGATGGTTTTGAAGAAAGGATGGTCTCTGATATTCCCAGTGACCCCAAGTCGCCTTGTTGGATCCCTTTCAAAGAGCTGCAAGAGAAGATGCCCAGTTAAGCCTGATGTCTGCTCAGAAGGTAGGTGGCAGTGGAAGAAGAATGGGTGTACTGCTAGAAGAACCCAAGTGGCTAACAGTGGACAGACCATCAGCAATGATCTGTCCTGGCTTTCCCTTTGTGAAAGTAATTTGCTTGCTCCTTTTAAAAGTCAAGATTTGCCCTTCCTAGACAAGTACCGTACCGTGACCCACTTGTTGATTGCCAGTCCTACCTTTTCTAAGATATCTTTTGATTCCTTGGTGATCCAGCGTGGGTAGTGAGGGGTGTCCACTCGGATTGACTCAAACAATTCATCTTCGTCATCCCCATGGAAAGGGGATTGTCCAATAAGCATCTCGTACAGCAGGACCCCAAATGACCACCAGTCCACAGAGAACGTGTACCGCAAACCTTGCAGGATCTTTTTCCACAGAAAAATTGCAAGGAATTAGTAAAAAGCAGCAATAGATACCAAAACCACAAGGGGGATTTTAAGAGAGAATAATTAATAACTAGGATACTTGAGGTGGGGAATCCAGCTATTTGACAAATTGTTGACCCTGCTACACATCTGCACTTTTATCCTTGGCTGCTGTTTGTGGAAACATGGGCAGCTCAGTGGACAAGTCTTTGCTCTCACCCAGAAATTCTCTCCATTAACTTTAAATAACCACATACTTAGAAAACATCTCTAGTTTCTTTACCAGACGAAGCAGCAAGTAGCAATGAAAAGTAGATGACCACCAACCAGACTTTGACTTAACTACCTTATTTGGACAACTTTGCAAATCAGCTAAAAAACCAACTATGAACACAGGGAATTTAACTCGGTGAGATGCCCATTAGAAGCTTCTCTGGCTTTGAATTTTGCTTGTTTGCATAAGCACGAGTCTGTTCACCAGCTGCAGCACACACACGTTTGTTCTGCAGGAGCCCTGTGTGTCTGCTGGCTGCAAAGGCAGGAGAGAAAACCCGCCCTTCAAAAATGGAAGATCTTAACGTTTCAAGAATATGGAGTTTTTAACATGCAGCTATAGAATATTTACAAATCTCAAGTACCTTCTGCAGAGTACCCAGATTTAATGTTGGTTTTTTTTTTTCTGTGCTAATTAGACTTATTTCTTTACTATTAGTCTATAAAGGGATGGTTAATCGTGTATTCAATCCATCCCTGCAGTATGTGGTAGTGATGTACTGACCTCGGGAGCGATGTAGTCCGGGGTCCCGCAGAAAGTGCTTGCCTTGTTCTCACTGGCAACATTTTCTTTGCACATTCCAAAATCAGCTATTTTGATGTGGCCTTCTTTATCAAGCATCACATTGTCCAGTTTTAGGTCTCTGCAAAGAGGGGTTAAAAAAAAAAAAAGTTACACTTTAAGGACAAGTGAGTCATCTTCATATTTGGATACATGCAGAGTTGTCACTGATAAACACCTTCCCTGCAGCATACAAAGAGGCTTTTCAAGAAAACAATCATCCATCAACACAATTTGTACAAAACAGCACTTTTGTACTTTGGAGACAGTAGGGAGAAGGGAAGAATTCTCTCTTGGCAGACTAAGAAAGAGGCTGAGGTGCATATACAGGGTGTGACCTGAGAATCCTCAACACTTGCTTTCAGCTCCAAAAGCACAACCCCGTGCTTCTGTTGCTTCTGGAAGGAGGGAAGTGTTTCTGCCCTGCCAGCTGACACAGCAGGGCTGCACCAGCTCCACAGCTCAAAAGAAGGATTGTTGGATCTTTAGAGCCTTTGGCAGGAGCATGAATGTTTGAGGCCTGCCCAGCTTTTAATAGTACCTGTGATTTGTTCCTAGTTACAGCATGAGGGGGTTCGCGTGTGGTGGCCGCGGTCTGTGAAGTGTCCTATTCACCTCTTTTTTCAGACTAACACTATTCAATCAAGTAAGAGCTTTTTAACAGCAGTTTCCACAAGCTCCATTTCCTCCCTTGATGGTGGTGTGGTTTTTTTTGTCCATCTGGCTGCAAAAGCACATACCAAGGAGGGCAGGCTGAGGAGGAACTGAACAGCCCTTCTGCTTACCAAGAAAGACTCGAATAGAGCAGATAATGTGACAGGAGAACAGGGCAGTCTTTCCTCCTTGGTAACTGAAGTTCTCAGCGTCAGCTACTTACACTGCTCAGATGGTGCGCTGCAGCTCGAACCAAGAGTCCCTGATCTAATGCAACGCACCATAAATCCTTCCATCTTTGGACATCAGCTGCTGTTCACCTGAGTAAAATGAATATATTTGAGATGGGGAATACTCATTGTAACTTAGGGCGCTGCACTTACCTAGCTACAACAAGTTCTAAAACCTTTTGTACGGCTCTGCACTGACGTGCAATGCAATGCCTACCTAAAACCACCGCAGTCAGCCTCTGGGGTCATGCTGGGAAACAGCCCCTCAGACAGGGAAGAAAAAGGACTTTTGGCTTTGCTGGCATCTTCTTGGAAAATGGTACCGTTTCTCTGAAAATGCTTCATACCCTGAAATCTCCCTCCAGGAACATTCTAATTTAACGTAGGGAAATGTAACAGCCAGCCTAAAAATGCTCTAGAAGAAATGAGGTTGAAGGATTTCATGCTGATGACAACATAACCTGGAGTTTGATCCTTTTCTGTATAAAAATCTGCAGGAGGCAGCAGGACTACATCTGGGTACATCAAGTACCTCCCTGGGCTGTGGCTGTCTTCTCTGAGAGGCAGGTGGGTGTGTAAGAATCATCCGTTTTCACCAAGGAGGACTCCTGGGGCGTGCATCCTCTCCACAAACACTTTCTGTGAAATACTAGTCTCTAACTTCAGAAAATTGGTTTAAAGGAGGGATGCTCCAACAGATGTTTCCTGCTTCTATAAAGGGAGATGGACGATACCAGATGTTTGGGAGCACATTTCCCGAAGTGACCTTGTGTCACCCGCTCTTAAGCGCGCAGCCGTTCCCCTCTGTACCTGTTTGTTACAGAGGTAAGAGCTACCTGAGCAAGTAGGTACCAAAGAGTGCTTTAGAACTGGGGGCGGGGTGAAAGGGCTGGAGAAAGGAAATTGCAATGCTACATGAAGAAAACCCGCTCTGATCTCTTGTTGTGTGGGTATTTACAGTAAGAAGATCAGGATCTGGCCCCTGATGTTTCAACCTGGTGAGGCAAAAGCCTCAAAACTGCAGTTTCAGCTGGAAAGCAAGAGCAGATGATGTCCAGCTCCGGGGCTTTCACCAGGCTGTAGGAATGTATAGCCTCAAGGACCCTCTCCCCTTGCCTCCAAACAAAATGATTTGAAGGTAAGTGTTTAAAAATAACTGAAACAAACCTGCTTTTGTATAACATAAATAGCATTCCAGCATTCTGGTTGCCAAGGAAAAGACAGTGATAGATTTATCTCGGGCATGTTAATGCCCTTGGAATAACATCAGCTCTCTGACAGACAGCACGAAGTGCTAAGGCAGTTCGCAGGTCCCACACTGGAGCTAGTTGGTACTCACCTATAAATAATGCCTTTGTCGTGAAGGAACTGTAGCCCACATAAAATTTCAGCTCCATAAAACCTGAAAAGACCAAAACATCTTTTAATCTGTCTTGCTCGGTTACAATGCAGGCCGTGCAGCTGGCCAAAGGAGCTGCCCTACACGTCTCTTCATGGAGTGAGACATACTGCGTGCTTCTTTAAATACGAATATACCTGTATTTATTCAGCTGGGTGCTGTGTCCCCAAGGGAACCCTTCACCACACACCTGTAGTATCTAATGCCAAACAGCAGAGGGGACACCGCAGCAACTTGCCTTAATGCTTGATTCCACTGCCATTAGGGAACACCGTCCCTTTTCTGCTCTTTAATAGTCTTCTTATGTTTTCAGTGATGTGCACGTGCCTTCTGAAAGGCAGCTACTGGGAGCTCAGTACTCTCAGGATTATTCGGGAGGGGCTGGGCACTAATGGCTGTTAAAAACAGACCTCCCCAATCTCCTTCTGCACCTGCCCAGCTCCAGCAGATGGAAAAGTAGCATCACTTCAGGGGCAATCGCCTCAAAAAGGGATGTAATAATCCAGAGGATATGAAAGAAAACGCCCAAAATGTATTAAAAGATTTTTTTCTTTAATTGAACAAACACAAAACCCTTTCCACTTCTGCATAGCAGAATGAACGTGGACCTAAAACTTCAGGAATTGGTACAGAGGGTGGCGGGAGAGGCTGCACCGATGTTTGCTGGAATGCAGGGAAGCTGGAGGGGCACTGTGCAGATTTTTGCTGGGGAGTGTGGGAAGGAAGCTTGCCCTGGCCTGTAAAGCTGGCTGCTACCAGCCACTATTTATACCAGAGCTCCTGCTCTGCTCCCCTCCAGCCAGTGTCCTCTAGCACGGGGCACAGTATCACAAGTAGCTTTCCAGTCTGGTTATGCAACAGCACTGGTGCTTTCTGGTAGACCCGCTACCCTGCACTGGTACTTTTCAGGTCTTGCACGCACCCATTCCATGACACAATTAAAACCCTCATGCTTTTGGGTGAGAGGAGTAGAAACTGACCTAAAACTGAAAAATGATGATAGTTAAAGTAAGAATAATACAACAGGTTTGCATCTTCTAAGTCTTCAGCTCCAGTGGTCTTTAAGCCATAGGTAAGTGATGCAATTGCACTTGCTAAATGATGTGCTTACACATTTCATTAGCACCTTGTGGAAGGTGCAGGTTATCCTTCTGTACCATCGTCACAGCTTAGCAATACTAGTAAGTATTGTAAGTGTTGTGGTTTTTTTTTTCTCATGCCATTTTCCATTTCTTTCCCCATCTAAATACAGTCCTAAGAGACACTGAAGCTGTAACTTTTGCTTTTCATTGCTGGCTGACGCTGCAGTTTACTTCTCATCTCTAGGTACAAGCACGCCATAAAGTAAAGCATCACTCAGCTACATAATTTAAGAAGACCTAACTCCAGACATCATTAAGTGAGCCTCTTCATTGTGTTAAACCAGTGCCTAGAAACACCTTTTCAACTGTCAGCCACTGAAACCGGAGTGAAAGACTGCAGGTAAGCAGTGCAGAACTAGAAGCAGTAAAACCACAGCGACTGAAACTGTTCATGGAGATAATAGGGACTGAGAGCTGTGGACTTACGTTGCTCTGTAGAGATCAAAACGCCCCTTGTCTTGTATGTGGAACATCAGGTCTCCCCCATTCAGGAACTCCATAACAAAGAACAGATGATCCTGTTTGCAATTAACCAGAGAATGGAGAAATGACTCGTGCTATTGCAACCACATATGAAGGAGTGATGTGGCTACTGGGGACCAAGCAGCTGCTTTCCTCCTCTCCTGAAGTATTTCTCTATTTCTTGCACCTCTAAGAGGGCATGAGGCTCCTACAGGTTTGAGTGGCCTATTGTTGTAAAGCTAAATCTTGTATTCTGAGGGTTTATAGACTTAGTAAGTATTTAAAGGTATGTTTTTATTGACTCCTACTTGTGACATTTGTCTTTTTCCCCCCCTCATTGAGAGTAAAGCTAAGATCAAGGATTTAAATTAAACTGCCTCTTATTCCAGGGTTAGTTTTCTGATCTCGTTCTGTTCTCATCAATGCATGTAGGGGCCATACTCATATTTACTTTACGCAAAGCCTTTGAGCTACTGCCCAGTGCACAAGAAAAGGAAATTTAATTCTTGCATCACCAAGTTACTTCCATTTGACTGCTGGTAACAGCATCCATTAAAAGGCTCCGTCTGTTGTGTTGCTGTTCGCGTTGGGCTTTTTCTTACCTTTGTTTGGAAGGTGCAGTAAAGGTGTGTGAGAAACGGGTTTTCCCACGCAAGGGCGAGGACCCGCTTTTCCACCATGGTACATTCCACGTCATCGTCAATTAGCACCACATCTTTTTTCAGAGCTTTGATAGCAAAGAATTCATTCTTCCCTTTCAGCTCAGCAAGTAGAACCTACGAAAAAAGAAATACAAGATTAGGTTACAGCACATGTAGGAAAGACTGTTGCTGATTATATTAGCACGGGAAAGCCAAAGGTGCTCGTAGCAGGAAAGATGAGCGAGATTTGGGAAGGTGAAGTTGTTGGGCATGGAGATGAGGAGACAGCGCTCAAGGACCAGGTAACACAGGCACAGCAGCTTTCAGGGCGGTTTTTCTGTCAATGTCTTCTGAGCGTATAACCAGAAGACATGTGTGGTAAACGGACCCGGTTTGCACGCCCGGACCGCGACAACATGCAAAGCCTGTTCTTCACTAGAGCTGTAGTTTCACGGATGGCAGCAGACAGAATCTCTGGAGGTGCTGCTGCATCTCCCCGGCCATCGCATTGGGGTGTTGTGAGGCTGTTTCTGTACAGAACGTACAAACGTAAAATATCCTTTTGCACTGTGGTGCGTAAAGAGCCATTCCTGTCTCAGTACTAAACAGCTGAAAAACACGTGCATTATGAACTGCTGTTGAGTTTAGACACGATTCAGGCGATGAACCTCTTACAGCGCAGAGATCGAGCCAAGCGGTCACCTTAAGCTGGGTAAGTTGGTTACATACCTTTCCAAAGCTTCCTTTTCCTAGTACTTTATGGAAGACAAAGCTGTCTATGTTGAATTTTCTCCTGCTTGCAATTCGTGATGCTGTCTTGGCTGTGCTTCCCTCCCAGAGTTTATCGTACTCGCTGCTATCTGCTGATTCAAACAGGGAGTTTAAAGTCCAATATATGCAGAAATACCGCATGACTCAGATCCCCCGTGAAGAGTTAAGCACTGACACGCTATTTCAGTGCATCTGCTGCTGGAATACTGGCAAATCTAAACATGAGGGTCAACTCCTGGTTTACAACAACATTTAAATTATGTAAGTATACTTGATGGTGTTGGATTTGAATTGGATCTCTGACTCTAATGCCAGGTTTAGGCAACACTTGGGCATCATAAAAACAAAACCAAAAGGCCCTGACTTCCCCCTGTGACCAAGACACAGAGCATACTTTGGAGAAAAAGATACTTTACAAGGACTGCTTATAAACAAAACTGTTTTCTTCTGTTAACGGAACAGGCTAGTCCCTCAGCCTAAGCAGACAGGCCAGAAACAGTTGTGAATTATGCCCAATGCTGGCTAAGAAGCATGGTCGTACAGGTCAATCCTGATTATATCCTAAAATTAATAATTGTAGTCTTTTTTCCTCCGCTGCATAGATCTGCTGGGTGACTAACAAGGCACTGATGCTACCGTGTGTGCCTCAAGCTGCCCAGCATCTGTGATAACCCAGGCAGGAATCGCAGCGGCTGCACCCTGACTTCGTATTAAACTGAACCACCTTTGCAAGAGGTTTGGGTTTTTTTCCCCCCCTCTGGAACAAGTATGATATGTAATATCAAAATAATTTTCTTATTTCAACAGAATTAGTTCAACATATGGACGAATATCAAAAATCCTGCACCGCTCTGAGACCAGCCATTATCTCTTACTGAGCCCGGTGATTTCCACCCGGTAAGAAGTTACTTCTACTGTTGCATTTATTTTTTGTATAAATGATCATAAGTTAGCAGTTAGGAAAATAAGGCTTGTACAACGCTAGGTACAACATCGTTGCTTTAGCAACAGTAAAAAAACAATACAAACCCTTACTCTGAGAACCTATAAAGACAGGATTGCCGGTACTACTAAAACTATTTCAGCTGCAATCCCAAGTAGTATCTTGGCTGCTTGCATCCTAAAATAGATAGTACTTGTCACTGGTTTCTAACATTTGTGAACAAATCAAGACAATTAACACTGTGTGTGACATTTCAGTTACCGGAGGGAGGGAAAAGTGCTGTCAGGTCAGAGAGGCACCCCCCGGTCCCAGCGCGGGGCACGGTGCTGCAGGGAGTAGAGCGAGCTCCGTGCAGAAAGGTGGGTACCCTACAAACTACAGCTCTGTGTCAAAAGTTGCGCGCGCGTTGTCTGCGACCAGGAGAAGGTAGAAAATTATATGCTTTTTTAACAGTGCTTTTTAAGATATAATTGTCTAATGTAAGGCAAGAATGAATAACTACATAAATTGTTAGCTTGAGTATCTGGTAGGTAAATGGCTAAAATAAAACAATGTAGTTTTTCTTACCTGTTGTATCTCCTCCTGGAGCTCTAGGTTTCTTATCAAAATCTTGATAAATACCAACACTTTCTACAGATCCAGAATCAGACCTTCGTGTAGATTTCTGGGGAGGAGGGGAACATTTGAAATTATATTTGCACTATTACTTTATGAATATGCATAACAATAGCTGTTAAGTGTAACACGATAGTAGTATAAACTTTTCTTAACTCCTAGTACATATCTTTTGTCAAGAAGTCTGGTTCATAGACTATTTAACCACATTCTTTACAGCTTCAGGGCAGCCAATTGCTTTAGTTCTTTCACTGCAAGAAAATAAAGTCATTGAAATTCCTGAACCAGTCTGTGTCGTGGTGTTTGTCACAATATTACTAATGGTGTGAAGGTTTGAATCCACAGTGGGAGGAATTTAAACTGTGGGGAAATGTCCCCTTGGACCTACATTCATTTGAAGGAGGAGATGGGAATCACTGTCGCACTAGACATGCTGAAGTCATGTCTGTGTATGACATCTGTCTTCAGCACAGGGAAACATTTGCTGTATGGAAGTTCCCCAAGATCACATTTTAGTAATGAAAAGATTGAGCTTTTCTGTGTTGTGAAAGAGCTGGCACAACAGCTCTCACTGTTTTCAAAGTAAATATCCTGTGAAGCTTAGGAACACTCAGCTCACAGAAAATAGTTTGCTTTTGTGATACATTTTCCTGTTTTATTTCCAAGCTTGTGTTTGAATCTTTATCTGAAAGTCAGAAGTCGCCCACATGAGACAGCCATGCTGCAGCAGGAGATGGACAAAGTAAACTACAGGGCCAGGGTTAATCCCAGAGGAGTTTTCTGGGCGTTTATATCAGATTAACAGAAATTCAGAAAAGCCGGTAAATTTCTCCTCATTTAATTTTAGCATTCAAGTGGAATTCTAAAGTTGAAGCACAGAAAAAACAAGCTTCGGCATTGTAATACTACCGTTTAAACAAACAGAAAGGGAGAGAATAACCTTGGCACCACAGAAGAAGAGAGTTGCATTTCAGGAAACCACACACCTTTTTAAAAACTCTGTTAGGTGAGATTTCCCTCCCCGACAGTTTCAACTTCAGGCTATTGACATCTTTGTTACTCTTTTTAGGGGTCCAGTTAAAAAGAGGAAGCTGTTTGCATTTCCTGTTTCAAAATCAGTTCCCCATAAAAGCAACACAGAAAAGATGATGTAAACCACTAAAAATTCTCTGAAAACAAGCAAATACTTGACAAATGGCAATAAAGCATACCTGGCTAACTTGGTTTAGAGCTTCGGCTAGCAACTTCTGGTTTATTCCACATAAGTTGGCCACCTTCTTCTGGCATTTATGATGCACGTTCATCCCACATTCTAAGAAATGAAAGCAACAGGAAAATACTGTCTGATATTGCAACAAAAAGGCTGTTTCTCTGTGCAGCTGAGAAACCTTGTTATAAGATCAGACTGGACATGGATCTATCATTGCTAATACAGTTGCCGTTTTAATCTTTAATTCAATGAAAGCTACCAAAACTGTTCAAAAGAAAAAACCTCCATCATTTTATTGTCAAAAATCTGTTACAATAAAGATCATCTTGCCTTTTTTGTGGGAGAATTACAAAAACGGTATTTACAGTAAATGCTTTCAATACACTCTTAGGCACTGCCTTGAGTCAAACTCACCAAATTTGAGCTACTCCCAAGATAGTAATTTTGATTATACTCAAGACGACACCTCTGCAGCCTGTTTTCTGACTGCGTGAGCAGCTCACCTTGGCTGAGCTGCCACATGAGCCAAGCGCTTCTTTGTCTCTCTAGTACAGAAGTTTTTTCAAGCACATGTGGATAGGTTGGATCCCATTCCATGTGACACCCATCTAGAAATGCAGCGTGTAGCAATAGCTCATCTCTAGTGAGGTGATAACGCTGAAAAAGCATGGAGAGGTCCCAGCTGCCCTCCCTCTTCCCTGGTACCTTCACATTTGAGTCCTTGTTTGACCAGGCCCCAGAGCAGGCTGCCGCAGTGGTCACAGAAGGTAGGGCTCATGTAGTTGTAAACTTTGAAGCGATGAGGCATGTCAATGTTGAAGCGTTCCTTCTGAAACTGAGGGCAGGCAGCGGGGTGAGGCACTCTACCCAAAACAGGACCAGCTTCTTACAGAAAACAGCTTGGAGACTACAAAGCTACAACAGTTGTATCTTGAATACCCCAGTCTTAACATCCCTCATCTAGCAGGGAATCAATCTGCCCATCAAATACTACCCACACTCTTGCAGGGCTTTTAACTGCTCTTCTTGCTTGAATGGTTCATCCACTACACACTAGGTACAATCTTCAAGAGAAGACGGTAACGTGGGTTGTACAGCCAAGGACCTCCCAAGGGGACCTGGCTGCTTCTATACAAGGCTTTGTTAGTTCAGGAGTGTTTAAATAAATAAAGAGTGCCAGGTCTTACCATTGTGTCCCTGCTGTTGGCCGCAGTACCAGTACACCTCCCAATGATTTTATCGATACATTTCTTATGAATAGCAGCATTGCATTCTTCAAGACATGCACAAGAAAAAAAGGGATTCCTTCAGATAATAAATACACAGGATGAGGTGTTTGCATTTCATTGCATAATAGGAAAAAACGCACTGCTTTCCATCATGCTATATACACCAAACCCTTCCTTTTCTATCAAGACGACCTTTCTTAAGCTGATTCGCCCCATTTTCTTTTATCATAACCTCTGTTTCTAAACTAAATCTGCCTCCATTAGGCAATGCCACCAGATTTGATAACAGAAGGACAATATTATGCTTTGGGGTTTTACCCTTTGGTACCTCCCCGCTATCTGCAGCAATGCTTAGAGATCTATGCTAAGTCAAAAGTGCTTTTCAGTTGAGCTGTAAACCCCCTCAAGAGCTATAATTAAAGAAAACCATTTTAGAAAAGGTTTCACAGCAACTTCTGTCATACATGAGTGTAACTCTTCAACAGCATTACGCGCTTATTCAAAGAATAACTAAATCTAAGTCTTGATACTAAAACCTTAGGTAGGAATCATAATTAGGGAGCTTTAGGTCACTGTGCAAAACTGATGCTTAACATCTACTACTGCCTACAGTGACGATGCGCTGTGCTATAGTGACAGAGGCTTCAACAGTAACTATTAGAGCTGCAGATCCATGTGGAAGGTAGTACAAGAAAAAGGTAAAAATCAACTTACGCCTACATTTGTATCCCTGCTTGTTGAGTCCCCTGAAAAACAAACAATAAAGAAGGAAATAAAAAAACCCATACATTTGCTGGAATAAAAAGGTGGGGTTTTTCTATTTTCACCATGTTAACCAACCAATCCTTTGTCTATGGGAATATTTGTTCCAATTAATAAACTGGTCTAAATTCTGCTCTTTGGAACCCTCTGTCTTAGGAAAGCAAGGTTCAGAAGATAAGGTGGAGTGTTTTGATAGACCAGCAAATTAGGAGGGAAATCCAGAAAAGACACGGTTTCAATCACATGGGAAACCCTCTTGATCTGACTTGCTACATAAACGGCCTTACTATGAAAGGGATCCAGCTTCTTGCTCTCTACGGGTCTTTACTCTGCTCTCAGCCACTTCACATCCCAAAGTTTGAGCATTATTTTCTCCAAAAGAGCTGCTACTGATTATGGGCCAGATCTCAGTTGATGCTGATGGATTTTTTTTGCCAGTTATTTCAGTGGCAAAAATGTTCAAGTTCTATTTTTTTTTCAGCCTTGAGCAAAGAAGGCTTAGGGGAGACCTTATCACCATGCACCAGTACATAACGGGTGGCTATCAAGATGAAGGAGATTCCCTTTTTACAAGGGGTCACATGTTACAAACAAAGGGGAATGGTTGCAAGTTGCTCTTGGAGAGATTCTAATTGGAGTCCAGAAGAAGATTCTTTACCATGAGAACAATTAAACATTGGAATAGTGTCCCAAGGGAAGTAGTGGATTCCCTTACATTAGACAGTTTTAAGACTCAGCTTGACAGGGTGCTGAGTCAGCTCATTTCAACTGTATTTTTATATCTTGAACGGTTGGACTAGATGATCCTTGAGGTCCCTTCCAACCTGGCATTCTATGATTCTATGAATGCTCTCAGTAAATATATAATTCCAGTTTCCCAACTCATGTGAATTTACACGTGACACTGTATCATACCTGAAGCAAATTTTGCAGTTGTTTGGCCCTTGGGGATGGGGAAAGATTAGCGTTTCCTTCTTACCACACAAAGTCTTTGCAGACAGAGCAAAACGTTGGTTGTCCAAAGAAGGTAGCAATAAATTCATGATTTTTGATGTAGTGGATTTTGGCTTGCTTGATAGCTCCTCTCCTGTTTATAGTCACTGTCCCCTCGTCTTCTCTCAGGGACTGTTTGCAGTCTAAGGGCGAGACAAGAAGACACACTTTAAATACTTTAAAGTATGACAAAGATTAATATTTGCTTATCCAAAAAGTTCAGTTTGTTTTTCTGTTTCAGAATTTTGTTTCTATTTTCCACGGGCAGACTTCCAGTCCAACAAGGGTGAAGCGCCTGCATGCACTGCTTCCTAAGGTATCTCTGTGTCCCTGTTTGCAAGCACTTTCCTCTCCTGATCATTCAGAAGGAGCCTTCAGTAAGTGAGCTGAGAGGAAGCAGCAGGAATGGAATACAGTCTTGCTAGAAAAATGACATCCACAGTTGTATTTTGAAAAATTATAAGCTCCTATACGTTATGTGATTTATGTGCAAAAGAAACAAACATTTTATTGGAAGCAGGAGGGTCTTCTCCTTCAGCAGAAGCCTTCGTGCTGCTGCTCCACATGCCCTGCAGGTAACGTGCTGCAGGACCTCCTGAGTCACCACTGCACCATACTACTCTAAGATGGGTTTCTTCCAGCCTCCAGGGTTGTTGAGCAATGAGGACAAATGAGGATTTCAATTAGACATTTCCATTGTGCTGTCTCATAATGTTGATGCTTTATCTGTCTACATGTCTCGGTCTCATTCCTCTCCCCTCCTAGCCACCATGCGGTTCCAGTATATAGTACTATATAATACTATAGTAAGAATGGTACACACTATAGTATACACTGTAGCATCTAATTCTATATTACATACAAGTTACATATAGTATTAGCCAAGAAATAAAACAACAAAAAAATGTCTCAGGCTCTGAGTCCAACTGGCTGATACAGGTCCTTCATTACAGGTCGTAGTTATTTCCACTCACTTCCAAGGAAGCTTCTGAGCTTCTCTTAGAAAAAAAACAGTATTTCGTGCTTCAGTCTTTCAGTCACAACTCAGACTATATAATCTTACTAATACATTTTGAAAATAATAGGAGTTTGTAACAGAGGTAACCCCATGAAGGGGCATGAAGAGAGATTGGGTAACTGGTAATTCAACCCTAGGACACGTTTCTTGTCAATAGAGGGGAGCTGTGGGGGAACAATCCCATCCAGCAGGAAAAGATAATGGCCTGAATCGGCAATGAGGAGCTGAGAGCTGTTACCCCCACCAGCTCTGGATCTCAGTCTGTAAGAAATGTGGACATGGTTCACAGGTCAACAGTGCTGCAAAGCTCAGGGTAACAGGAGATTCTTGTTTGCACAGTGGGAGTTTCCACAACAACGGAGAGAGGAGAAAGCCAGAAAAGCATTTTCCCCATTGTCAAGAATATCGGTTTTTATTTGCTGCATTGCTTTGGTGCCTTTTATCAATATCAGCAGGAGCTTTGCTTTTTATACTGATAGAAAGAGATTGGTTTCCTTTGCCAACTCACACTAACCACAGTGCCGGAGCTTACAACAAGGTTACCCAGGAGCTCTGTTTTTCTTGGTGCTAGCTGCGCTTGGTTTTTGTCATTTTATGCTACTCCAACAGACCGCTGAGCCTGGAATACAGTCTATCATTCGATACCATTTTGAGTGTCCCGAACTAATTTATCAGTCACAGCCAACAGCAGTCAGACTGCAGCAGCACGTACTGTCTTAGAAAAGAAAGGACTACGTCAGCATAGAGATTGAGGAAAGATTAGGCCTATTAGTGAAAAGAAAGATCAAAAAAGGTCCCTGGATTTTGCCACCAGGTATTAATGCACTTTTCTGAGAAACTGGCCATCTGGTTCAGAGACAAACCCATCCTGCCTCCTCCTGAAAAGAGCTCACAACATACAGCATTACACCCTGGTCCTATGTGCGCCACCGAATTAACTCTTCCCCTCCAGGAACAGGATTCATTTCTGCTGCTCAAACCGGCTACTGAGATCACCCAACAAAAACTCCCATCAGCTGCCGCACTCCAGCCTGTCCAAGTCTGCAAACTACTCTGCTTAACCCTGCTGAGCAGACACACGGACCTCGGCCCCTGTTCCTCAGATGCTTCAGGGAAGCCACACACCAAAACGTATGTGCAAGGAAAACAACGTTGCTGAGAGTCAGTAATAGTTCATATAGTTTGCTGCATGAAAAGGGTGTCTTCATAAGGGTGATTTAATCAGTAACAGCAACGAAGCAGAGAAAGGAGCATTGCTGTACAGCACGTATTCTGAGGAGACAAACCGTGATTGAGCAGATAAAGGAACAAAGGCCTCCTTGAAGTCTAACACAAGCAACCAAGTGAGGAACTAAGAGGATTCACCAGGTGAAAAGGACACGGCTTCTCCCCATGCTGAAATACTTGCAGCAATTTAGTATTGCTGATACCGTGGGCAAAAGTCTGGCAAAACTTGATCAGGATATGGGAGGCTGTGGTGTTTCCTTCCTGTCTGGAACAAACTTAACAGAAATATGCAAGATTGACATCCATTCTTTTGAGAGGGTAATTAATAAACTAATCAGTTTGTAGAAAGAAAGAAAGAAAAAACAAAAGAGAGACCCCCCTACTTTCCTTAAACAGACTTTAACCCTTGAGCACAGCAGAACTTCAAAACCTGCATGTGAGAACACACAGTCTTCACAACCAGCTGCCTTATTCAATACCTTTGCCAAAACCAACAAATAAATCAAAGCATAGCTGAAAAGATTTTTATATGCTTCAGGAGAAGCTGAGCTGTTTGGACAGCAGCTGTAAGTCAAATGCACCTGAAGCTGAGGTGGCTCTGAGATGGTAGCAGAGTTCATTGGGATGTACTACGGGCATGTTTAACAAGTTAGCTTTGGTGCGTAAATTACTGCTCCAGAAAAGTTTTATGAGTTCAGCCAACTTGGCTGAACATGGCTCAACACGGAGTCAAATGGGAAATAAAGGCTTTATTTCAATGATGCAGAGAGAATTCACAATTGTGAGGAAGTAACTTTCCCAATGACTGTATGGATGAAGGATGGAGATGGGGTGGAAGGGAGGAAGAAACACGAAGGCAAAGCCTTTGCTTCCCTCTCCATGCAAGCCAGGACTTCCACAGATGAAATGCTTGTCCCAGGCCAGCACACGATCAGGAATAATCATGTACAAACCAGCTGAATCAGCAACTAGAATCCAGATGACCTCTGCAGCCTGGACCTGAAATTAATCATTTTGGACCCAGCACACCCCATTAAACATAATCTATTTCCTCTGTTGAGAGGTCTGGTTAATATTTATCACTGACACATCGTTCATGTATTTCAAGGTCCCTTCTCAAAAGCTGCAGCTGATCTGACAAAAGCATCCAAAACTCCTCTGTGCTTTATATTCATTAAGAAACCATTAAGCAAACCCGTGAATTGACAGTGCAGGTCTCCAGAAGTGCTGTAAACATACCACTGTATACACTATTTAACTGCAGCACCAGTCCTTCGGAATGTTTCACAGTCCTTACAACCGCTAATGTAACATGCAACCCATAACCTGGAAAACATTTGCTAAAGTAATATTGCCAGGACTCTGCTGAACTGGAATAAACCTCAAGGTGAGATGTCAAATTGTCTCAACTGAACCTCAGAAGTTCAAGGACAAAAGAAAACAACCTCCAGAATAACCCTACCGGATTTTTTAAAAAGAAAAAATAGAGAAAACATTTACCATCTTCAGAGTTTACTTTTCATTTTAAGTTGCTCATTTTGCCGTTCTGTTTGTGATCAGAGGAAGGGTAACAGTGCTACTGTCAGAAACTGAGAACCGGGTTGTCAAACAGGAACAGGCAAAACATTTTCTGAGCTAACAGGCTGCTCAAGATTTGTCTTGAACTTTGTAACCAATCAGAAAGCCCACTAACATTTCTGTTCAACATCCCCTTCTGCTGTTCTACAGCCTTGCACTTGGCTTTGTTTGAAAGTTAAGTGCGTCTCCAGGTCAAGAAAAATATTAATCTCGCAGAGCAATCATTACAAAGGGAAGCTTATTCCTCCCAAAGGACACTTTCCTGGTATGAACTGTCTCAGAGGAAAACTGTTCTTTAACCTGGTCCTGGCAAGGACTACTTTACAGACCATCTGCAGAAAAACACCCCAACAAACCATGCACAGAAATACAAGTTTCCCAAAAGTCTACATTTCTACAACACAAACTTGCTATGTTAAATCATTCGGGGGTTTGTGATTATCACAAAGTTTTATTTACAGGCAGAGCATTAATATTGCTCTGTAGTTTGTTTGGTTGTTTTTTTAAGGCATCTCCTTTGTTCTGAGTACTTGTGGTTTTTACACTGCTGACATTTAACCAGCAATACCAATAATTTGCTAGTGTAAAAGCCAATACTATTTGCTCTCAAAGCTGGCACATAGTCTCAAATTACCTGTCTTGGCCCCAAGCAGTTATACCACAAGCTTTAGCATGAGGGGTTAAACCCAGCGTTACAAACCGTTAGCAGCACCTTGATGAAAAGGTACGTGTAGGACATGTGGTAGGGTGTTTATACAGTGAGAAACACAAGTATGTTGTGCCCTGTTCTGTGCAGAGGCCCAACATGGGACATGGTGGGGGACACTGACTTCTTGCCTGCCCCTCTAAATAACCGAACGAAGCCCTGCCTCGGTCGCTGAGCCAGCTCCTGCCGCTGTTCTGACCCATAAGCAGAGCACTGAGGTGGGCGGCTCTGACGGCTCTGCAGCTACCTTCAGCATGTCTCTACCGAACTAGTCTTTCGGAGCCATTAGTGAAGTCAGTAGTCTTTTAGAAAAGTGCTAAAACAAACCACCAGAGTTGTAACAAGCCCTACCTTTCCACCTAGGAGAAAGAATCCCACGTCCACGCTCCAGCCTTTGTAGAGCTCCCACCATGAGCAGAGCGGCTGTGCTAACACAACCTGTGCTCAGCTCCACACAGTGCTGCTCAAAAAAATTCAGCAAGTGCTTTGTTTAATGCTTCTGCACAGGTACCTGATAGCTCATTCCTTGTGGTAAAACAGGGAATAAACTGGAAAGCGGGTTTTCTCTTTTTTCGGTTTGGTTTTTTTTTTTAAATTTAAAAAGTCACAGTAAAAACAACCTTTGAAAATAAAGCATCTAAGTCAAATTTCTTGTGAACACGTGAACTGTATGTTTACAAACAGTTCTGGCTTTTCAGCCATCATCATTATTATTTACTAATAAATTGACGATGCTTCCCCAACTCACCTCATCTGTAGAGAAACTGCTTCAAATCTTAATTTAGGCCCATAAAATACGCAGACAGTGAAAGCAAATCTGTTGTTTACCCTATTTTTTTTTTTTTCCCTGAGGCATCTGTGAAAAACAAGTCTCATGCTTCCACAACACTCATCTCAACAGACACAGAGAAGAACATTCAAAATACATGCAGCGCTCTGGTTCACGCTCCTCTCCCAGAAGTCAGATACTTGAGCTATCAAAAGTTCATACACAAATTACTCACCTTCTGACACAGCTAACAGCATTTTAAGGAAAGAATTCTCTAACTCTTTCTCCAGGAGGCTGGAGCCAGCAGAACAGCAATTCACCATTCAAAAACAAGACACAAACATACTCCCAAAGCCTCCAAAGCTGCTACATCCACACCAGCCGCTCGGCAGTGCAGCAGCCACCTCTGTGATGTGGGGTTTTCTTACTCGATAAGGTCATTAACTACATTTGAATAAACAAAGATCAAGCAAAGCATTAAACCTATTGCAACTCCAACCTATTAAAAGTAAAGCTGCTTTACAGAATTATAACCTAGTTTCAATACTACAGCGAGAGAAGGAGGGGCAGAAAGAAAACAATATTCTGAAATGAAAATGGGGGTCAACACCCTGTTCTCATGTTTCACACATCAGAAGAAAAACTTTTAATTCCCAGCACAAGCTCATTTTCAAATCACAGGACAGAAGACAAAAAAGTTCTTTGACAGCTCTAAGTCAGGGCTCTGCCGTCCCTGTTTCACGGGGTTTAGAAAGAAAAATAAACCCTCTAATACAGTGAAGACTTTTCATATATAGCCCTAAATTAACTGCCCAGGCCCCAGGCTGCAAAAGGAATAGACAAATTAAATGTCTCAGTGTGGCCTACCATGGAGCAAATTTTAATACCAGTTTATTCCATGAAAAATTTCTAATAAGTGGAGCAATAACCCAGTTACTTCTCAATAGTGCTGCCTACCATCAAAGCAGAGAAAAGCAGTTTTCTCTGAAGATGGCAGAATGTTTGCTACTTAGAAGGAAGGGTTGAAAAACAACAGCTTTAGTTTGCAAAAGCAGCCAAAGAAAAAAATCAGTCACTTTTTCAACGTGCTTGGAGATTTTCAAACAAAAGGTGACACCTATAACTAATGGCAGCAATACTTCCAAATAATCTAGAGAACAGCTGAGTACCAGTTTCAGAACAAGCCTTTTTTAGTGTTTTAAAAACACAGCTACCATACAGTTATGTCTGGAAAGGCACGTCAGAGAGAGAACGGTGTGTGTATAGGAAGGAATGTGAACTGTCTCCGAGCTTTCAACTATTAACTCAGGGTTTTAGCAATGTGAAGAATGGAAGTTGATACAAACATGCTTGTAATGTGCTAAGTTCTCTGCTCTAACACCGGTAACTGCTAAGTTAACTACAGAAAACATTTACAACAGAGCTATGATGAGCCAAAAACCATTCAGTGTTTACCTGTTTAGTGGTATACAGGTAGTGACATGAGGGATGTCTAAGATTTTGAGGATTAGTACGTTAAAATGTATTGATGTTTGATGTGAATACTGCAAATATCAGATTGAGTGGCTTTCCTCCACAAAATGCAGATTTATAAATGTCTTGAAAGGGAGTTTCCGTTGTGGTGTGGTTACCAAAAAGGTATCAGTGAGTAATTTTCTATAAAGCAGAAGGTAAATAGGAAGTTGTTTTAGGAAGGTCTAACAAGAGCATTAGCACACAAATCTTAACTTGCCAATTAAAGTATGATTGCATGACTTAATGATCTGTTTGGTTTTTAGCTTCATCAACTGCCATCTGCAGCCTCTTACAATGTAAAGAATTGCAAGAACTTTGTATCTATTTTTAAATTACTGTGATCAATAACTAAGTACAATTATTTTAGTACTTGGAGCACATAAGTATATTACCTTCCTACTAACAGCTAAAAGTAAATTATGGAAGGCTTTCACTTACGCCACCTCTACTGCTCTTCATGCCAGTGTGAAGTGGAGCCTCATTGAATAAGCAACCAGGAAGACTGAAGGTGGTTTTGCACAGTTTTGGTTGAGAAACTTTCATGTTTCCAGGACAAATGGATTTCTGTGTGTCTCATTAAATAGACAGATTCTCATAATATCACTGTCCCATGAAACTGCCTTGCACACGAAGGCCGTGATGAAGCCCAAGACAAAGGTTTTCTAATATAATGGCTGACACCAGTCTGAATGCAAACCAGGATACTGCTGGTGCATAAACAAGAGATTTTGATTTTCAGAGAAATGCTTTTCCTTACAGGCTCTTCAGAGTCACGTAATTTTTTTGGATTTCATTTTAAAGAGTTAAATTTTCATAAAGGAGACCACAATAATGAGCATACAGACTGTCTTTTTGCCACTGCAAAGACAAAATGTCAACTCTGAAACGTCACATACTGCATATCACATTCTATCTTTAGTAGCTCTTCTAGTAACTGCTACACGGATTGCACATATGGTACAAAAACCTATGGTACTGTCACAACTAACTTGCTCTAGGAGAGCAGAACTATGTGCCCTGTATATATCTGGGGGAGAAAAAACCCATCAATGCTTTGAAACTTACTGCTTGACTCTTTCCACACTTACTGTTTACAAACACACGGTATTAAACCATGCAAGACTGATCGGCTAATATGGCAGATCAGTTCAATTCCCAAGAAATAATTGTTTCATGACTTCTAGTATGAGAAAGTTTTAACAACTAGCGAAGCAAGTTGTGAGGCTTACATCATTTCCTTTAGGAAATAATTCCACAAATATACAAATCCCTGCCAAAATATTTGCTTTTATTACTGTACTTAAAGCTTCCCCTCGTGTAATTAACTATCTTCTCTTACCTCCTAGTTTCTTTGCCAAATAGCACATCTGGATTTCTGACATATACAGGGTGTTCACTTCTTAAACTGATACGGCAGAACATTGACTAGATTTGTATTTTAACGCTTAACTATTCACTCATTGCCACAACCCATTTCCTTGATTAGCGACTACGACATCTAAATCTCAGGAAACTCAGACCCAGTTCCTCAATCCACAAAAAAGTTTCCCACATAAGCTAGAACAAGAAATTTCACTTGCACTGAAAAAGGAACTGAGAATATCTTTTCTATAATACCAAGACATGAGGACAGACATATTAAAGACCAAAAAGTTGCTAAATGCAACCGCAGTACAGGGCAAAATGGCACCTGGAAACGAACAAATGCAGCTGTGGCTCCAAAAAATCTCCTACAAAAATTAATAAAATCAGAAAATTCTACTCAGTACACCAGGTGATTTTTTTTTTTTGTGAGCTACATCCTGTGTAGGTTTTATTTTTACAGTTGACCAAAAACAAACAGCTGACATTACCTGTATCTTCCAAAAAATACTGCACAGCCATCAGCACCTTCCCCTGAGGTTGTAGGTCAAGCTATGGAAAGAAAGACACAAACAGTGAAGTATATAGTTGACTGAAACTCGGGAATTGAAACAATTCTGAGGAATCAAAGTATAATCTTTGACAATTATTAGATTACACCCCTCCTCCATGTCTCACTGCTCCAGGTGAGCCAGGGGCTTTTATTCTATTGCTTTTACTAGCGCACTGCATTCCTTTGAATTCTACTCAAAAGTTCAGTGCAGACAAAGTTCACATTGTTTTTGCATATGCCTTTCCCGTTTCTGCAAGTACATTTTTTTGGCTTCTGTTTCTACTATTAGTAAACTCAATTTGCACAGGAATCCACTTTTAAAAGCAAAAGTCTATACAATGCTTTATACAAGCCATAGAGATACCAAATGCTGTTGCCTGTAATCAGAAAAACAGTGGTATAATCAAGATTTATTTTACTTTACCTCTCAAACCATTACACATGGTTTCTGCAGAAAATTCTACAGAGCAGCAAAAACAAATGCCTTTTAAGCCAATAGCTGAGGTCACTTCCTGCCCTCAGAAAGTAGCTGCTAAATTCTTAAAAGTGCTGCCATCATAAAAGGTAAGGAGCTATCAAGCGTGAAAGAGTTTGATTCACTCTTCACTTCACAGAGCAAAGTATCCCCTGGGTTCACAGAAAATACAATTTGGGAGGGAAAAAAACCCAACAAACCAAATCCCAACCCGCCCACCCCCTCAATTACATTAGATAGACCCGTGACCATATCCCCACAAATCCCATTATCCTACTGGGATAATGGAAAAGTTTTCATCTTCAAGGCAATGTCTGACACTCAAAAACATTTGCCCAACAAAGCTCAGAGAAGGCAAAGAGCTCAGTTGCAGCTACTGCTGATGGGCTGTCTCTCCACACACAGAAATAACCTTATGGGCTGTGGTAAGCAAACTATCAGGTCTTTGCTGGGCACGATGGTCTGTCCAAGTCAGGACTGAAGTCGTACAGAAGTTTGATGCTGATGAGGTCCATGTGGTATCTGTTCTACAGATAATAAGCAGATGTTTTCAGACGACTGAATTGGCTAAAACCGATCACTATTAGTTTTGACTCCTCTCCTGAATAACAGCACTTCTCAATCCAAGTTAAGGTGTAGAAAAAAAGGTGTGTGATTTCAGAACCTAACAGGTGCATACAAACTAGTGAGATCCTACTGACCTCGTAAATTCTATAAGCCCTTTCAATATCAAGCATACATTTAAGAAAGGTTTTTTTCTGAGATCTGCTTGGTGAGATAGCTAAAATTGCACGTAGTCAGAGCAAAATCCTGCCATTTACAGTAAAAATGGAATTGAGAAAGAATAGGAGGGGTTTAAAAAAAAGTTTCCCCATACTAAGCTAAGCAACAAGTGGATATTCCCTCCTACTCACATCCAGCTTTCAGGAAAAGCATTCATGTATCCAAGAACATTCATGTATCTGTCTCATACCAAGGGAGGGCCAGCATTGCCAACTGTGTGAGAAACGAGATGCTCCTCAAATTGGACATAAGCAGGAACTATCTGTTACTACCTGCTTATCCTTCTTTAGGTCTTCTCCTGTAAGGTTCATGTTCTGGGCAAGTTCAGCAACATTCCAAGCCAGAAGGCTTTGAATACAAGCCTATGTGTGAGATTTTAAGGAGACCTGCTCACATTGAGCAAATATTTCCTTAGCATTAACCATACTCCAAATACAGAGATGGGCAGTTCCTGTATTAGCAAATACACGGAGCTTTGCTCTACATGCAACTGGAAAGTGGGCAAGGCTAGTTATAGCACCCATCTCCCTAGCTAGACAGCTCTCACCCAAATTAGAGGATATCCTCATATTGCTCTATGAATCTTATGTCTGCATTTGGAGAAATGTTGAATATTCAGGCCACTAATTAGAGTTGCTTCAAGATTTTATAGTCTTCTGGGACAATAATGCTTCACCACATTCTCACAACCCTTTTTCTTGTACTAGGATCTCAGCAACTTCAGCTGGGTCTGAAAGTTGAAAAAGCAGCTAGAGAGTAAGTTTTTATAAAGATGACAGGTTTTTATAAAGAGGAAGATCAAAGAAAGTGTATGCCCCTGATAAACAGCAATGGTGAGCTAGTAACAACAGATGAAGAGAAGGCTGAGGTCCCTCAACAACTTTTTTGCCTCAGTTTTCACTGGCAACTCCTCTCCTCACAGCTCTCAAGTTGACGGCCCACAGGACAGGGACCAGTCCCTCCCACTGTAAGTAACAACAAGATTTGTGACTATCTGAGGAATCCGAACACACACAAGTCCATGGGACCTGATGAGATGCATCCCAGAGTCCTGAGGGAATTGGCTGATGCAGTTGATAGGCCACTCTCCATAATATTTGAAGAGTCCTGGCAGTCAGGTGAAGTCCCTAGTGACTGGCAGAAAGGAAACATCACACCCATTTTTTTAAAAAGGTAGAAAGGAAGACCCTGGGAACTACCGACCTGTCAGTCTCCCCTCTGTGCCTAGGAAGGTCATGGAACAGATCCTCCTAGAAGATATGCTAAGGCACATGGAGGACAGGGAGTTGATTCAAGAGAGTCAGCATGGCTTTACTAGGGACAAGTCCTGCCTGACCAACCTAGTGGCTTTCTACAATGAAGTGACCGCATCAGTGGACAAGGGAAGAGCTATGAATGTCATCTGTCTGGACTTCTGCAAGGCCTTCAACACAGTCCCCCACAGCATCCTTCTCTTGAAGTTGGAGAAATAAGGGCTTGATGGGTGGACTGTTCAGTGGATAAGAAATTGGCTGGATGGTCACATCCAGAGAGTAGTGGTCAATGGCTCGATGTCCAGATGGAAAAATGTGACAAGTGGTGTCCCTCAGGGATCTGTGCTAGGACCAGTGTTGTTTAATATCTTCACTAATGACATTAACAGTGGCATTGAGTGCACCCTCAGCAAGTCTGCAGATGATATCAATCTGGGGGGTGCAGTTGATATGCCAGTGGGTTGGAATGCCATCCAGAGGGACCTGGACAGACTGGAGAGGTGGGCACAGGTGAACCTCCTCAGGTTCAACAAGGCCAAGTGCAAGGTTCTGCACTTGGG
>JAVSBS010001693.1:27784-38888 GCA_033124195.1 Coracias cyanogaster
TATGCCTGAGGGACGGGCTGCCATCAAGAGGGACCTGGACAGGCTGGACAGGTGGGCCCAGATGAACCTTATGAGGTTCAACAAGGCCAAGTGCAGGGTCCTGCACTTGGGCCGGGGCAACCAGCATTATCAGTATAGGCTGGGAGAGGACATGCTGGAGAGCAGCCCTGTGGAAAAAGACTTGCAGGTATGAGTAGATAAAAAGCTGGACATGAGCCACCAATGAGCAATGGCAGCCCAGAAGGCCAATTGCATCCTGGGCTGTATCAAAAGAAGCATGGCCACCAGATCAAGAGAGGTGATTCTGGCCCTCAGCTCTGCCCTGGTGAGACCTCACCTGGAGTATTGCATCCAGCTCTGGAGGCCCCAGCACAAGAAGCACATCGACCTGTTGGGAGTGTGTCCAGAGGAGAGCCACAAAAATGATCAGAGGGCTGGAGCATCTCTCCTATGAAAACAGGCTGAGAGAGTTGGGGTTGTTCAACCTGGAGAAGAGAAGGCTCCGGGGGAACCTTATAGTGACCTTCCAATACCCGAAAGAGGCCTACAAGAAGGCAGGGGTGGATCTGTTCTCAAGGGTATGTAGCAACAGGACAAGGGGTAATGGTTTTAAGCTAGAAAAGGGTAGATTTAGGTTGGACGTTAGGAGGAAGTTATTTAATATGAGAGTGGTTGATCACTGGAACAGGTTGCCCAAAGAGGTGGTGGAGGCCCCATCCCTGGAGTCATTCGAGGTCAGGCTTGGTGGGGCTCTGAGCAACCTGACCTAGTTAGAGATGTCCCTGCTTACTGTAGGGAGTTGGACTAGATGGCCTTTAGAGGTCCCTTCCAACCCAATATATTCTATGATTCTATTCTATTCTATGACATCATTAAACCCTTAATTCATTAAAAATTCTTTGCAACACATCTACTAAATGAATGAAACATGTTCAGCATTTCAGAAAACTGGGCTCAGGGTTTTGATCCTCCCTGCCTCTGTCACCTTCCCCTCTCTCTAGAACACAAAATTAAAAAAAATTATATTTTCAATTTTCTGCTTATTTGAGGTTTGCAGTGCTAGTTGAAATTCACTCACATACAATTATTAAAAGTTGTTGTTTGTGTTTATGTAGTTTGACAACTAATGACTTTTAGAGTAAATGTAGATTTTTAAATTTAAAATCACATTAAACCCTAACTTTACCTCCCCTGTTATATTTCCCAGATCAATACTCAGAATTGTAATCAGTACGATACAAGAGCAAATGCCACTCAGCAAGATGCCATACCCCTTGACTTCACATACAAACAATTGTTTGGGACACAGGGAAAGAAAAGATGCCAGGATAACAAAAATGGGGATTAAAGGATCCCCGTTATAGCAGCATCAAGCCCACTAAAGTTTATTGGGAAAAAAAAAAAAAAAAAAGATGAATTTGGAAATTCTAAGTGGAAATGCCCTGGAATAAGCTTCACCTTTCTTTTTCTCTGGATGAATTACAATGATCAGATCCTATTTAAATATCTGCTATTTGCTATAGAAACTTCTAGGCTTTATAAACTAGGCACTCAATGTGATATATGCCATTATTTCAAACATGGATGCCATGGATTTTATTGTTGGTTTCTTTAACTTAGATTGTACATTACCTGCTTCAAAAATGCTGCTAAAATCATTGTCTTTCAAGCCCTGCCACACATGCTAAAGGGATCGAACACTCATAGTTTAAAAGGCATAAGGCATCCGTTCAGCTTGAAGGAAACATAACCCGATCAGCACATTTAAGGAATGAATCTTCTTCCTTACCCAGAATTCTGCTTTGCCGTTGCCTTTCTTGCACCGCTCCGCCAAGACTGACACACCTACAGTCACTTCAGATAATGGCTCTTCTGCTGCTTTCATGAGGACAATCTGAATCACCCGTCCTTCGTAAATGTGGGCGTCAAAAGTTGATTTCCACTCTGGATACATGGTAGGTTTCCTCTGAACTAGAGTTTTTCCCCTCTCTGAAAGCCACAAAGGAAGGAGAGGAAGCGTAAAATCGAAAAATGTAGATTTAATACTTAAATTCAACAAAATAAAGCAGAAGAGAGAATCCTTGTGCTGAACACAAAAGCAGAGTCAGTGCTTCTCGTACTGTTGGGACAAAGTTTAAATAGGCAGTACAAATATTTATGACTTAGAAGGCAAAGCTCACCCTGGCGAACAGGGCATGCAAAGGCAGAAAAGGTGTTAACAGCCAGAGAGACCAGGAGGGACAAATCCCATCAGAAGCTGGTGTAGTCACTAACAACTTGACAGGCAATATTTGCATGGCTTCTTTCTGGTATAAATCTCCATGACGTGTCATCTGAGCATAGTGAATAGCTACTACCATAAGATAAATTAAGATACATCTTACACTGATGCAGTTTAAATTGAAACTTTGAGATTAAAGGCTTCACATTTCATTAATGTACTTCCAAGTTATCCCAACATTTCACGTCTATTCATAAGTCACTTGCCTTGACATTGTACTCTCTCTCTGACATGATTGCTACTTTTTAGAGGACATTACAAGGCCTTCTCTGTCCTCTCTAGCACATGCAGACCTTGTGTAGTTAAAGGAATAAGGAAAAGGCTGAAAGGACATTAAAAAAAAAGAAAAATCTTGATTTTTTTTTGGTAACATTTACCCAGCATCTCTGCAGACTCCCTTAGCAGTTTTACCGTGCTTCATTATTCATATTAGATGGATGTTTTTTCTTAATATACAACTTCAGTCTCTCTTTTGCTACCAGTTAAGCTAATTTCTTTCTGTCCTTACCTCAGGCTCAGAAAACATCTGGTGATTGCACAATTTACAGCAAACTTTAGCCTATTTCTAGACCTGGGTCTCTTAGTAGTCCCATCAACACATCCAAAATGATATTGCCTCCTAAGCAACCACATCCAGGCCCTTCACTGTGACTCTGGCACACAATGCCACCTCCCCAGTTTTCCTCTGTGATTTGCTGCCAAGCCAATTATTCCCCAGTTGTGCTCAGCTAGCTGAATATAATTTTGTACATTCTGCACAATTTCTGTTATTTATGAAGATAATTTGTTGCAATAAAAGTGCTTTCTATGTGCCTCTCCAGCTCTGAATGATCCATTTTCCCCTCCATGTGTAATCTCTTCGTATGATGTCAAGGCAGTAGCAAAGCAGACCCTTGTTGGACCCTTCCCCAAGAAGCTACAGTGTGGCCTGGCTCCTAAAATTGGCAATAGAATTTAAATTCTCTTCAATGGAGGAAGAATTAGATAATTATTATTTAAAAATCTTCCTGGAAACTCAAGGCAAAGTTTGCGTTCATTCATTAATGACTTGCTCGATGCACTCCAGTCAATCGTGCTGAGCTATCTAAACGAGAGTAGCAAATAGTGTCCTTGCACTTCTTTATTAGGGAATGCCTGCCAGCAACAGCATTACAAATTACAACTTTGACAAGCAGACCAAAGCCTGCTTGCCAAAGGGCATTCCGAAATGCTCAGAAACAGCCACCTGAGAACCTCCTCCATTTAAATGCAAACTCCAGCTTTCCTCCTCTACTCAGTCAAAAGCTTTATCTTGGATTTAGGGAACTCTGCAGAAAGAAAATCCTCAAATCCTTAGCAAAACCTACTTCAGGAGCCCTATATCTGATAGTCTTAACTATGGAAGAATTTGGAAATATTATGGTGAAAATATACAGGGAGAGCTCACACAGTTTTGGGATTATATGGATGGACAATGAAGGCAATGGGGAATTAAAAGCAGGCTGTCTGCACAGCAAGGCTTTTACATTAGCCTATTTTTCAGGTTGCTAAAGCCAGACCCCTTCATCAGAAAGGCACACCTCAGGAAGCATCCTTGGGAATATGAGAAATTGCCCCTACTTGCAGGACCTTTAACAATAATTCAGGGTTTGCAGAGGCAGCAACCGATTACAGAGGAGTTGGTAATACTCTTTGTAGGATTTTTACAGGGGGACTGTCCCTGTTCCCATGTCCCAATTAATATCTGCTTTGATCAGTTACTGTATACATTTTTACCCTACGTAAAACTGAAAGAAACCATTTGAATCACGGGCAACAACTTCCAGCCTGGCTTTGATGATTAAAATCATACTAATCAAGCTTTGTTCTGGATCACGCTGCTTGCCTGCAAATGAACTCTTCAGTGGCAGCAAAGAAAAGCCTTTAAGAACACTGTTCTTACCCTCCTCTATTCAGGCCTTCTTTGTTTCTCTCCTAACACTACTGGCTTCAAAACAGTTTACATGTTTGCAAATTGGCTTAATGCCTAATCGTCAGGCAAACTATTTTCTTCTTCCTATACAATAAGCTTTTCCTCAAGCATGCTTCAGCGTGCGAAACCAGCAAAAGTTAGCTGGAGCATCAGTTCCTTTTCCTCATTACTCCCACCAGTCACTGCTCCAAGGTTCACTGCCCTCTCCTCCCTCATTTTTTAGTACTTCAAATACAAATGCATGAAGAGAAGTGTTGAGGCAATTCTACTTTTCAAAAGGAGACAGCTGAAAAAAAAAAAGGTGGGTTTATTTAGACCACTTCCACCTCTCCACAAGTTCTGGCAAATGCAACACTTCCAACTCATTTCTTCAAACGTTCTCCCAACAGACTAGGAAACTTTTGCTTGATGGCAACGTTTTCTGGAAAGTGCACTGCACCTTGTGTTTGAAGTCTAAATACAGCTTTTACCTTGGCAATAACGGGAAAGCCCAATCATGTTGTGAGGAAGAAGGAGTCACCGTTTCCTGCATTCTTTGCTGCTTTCTGAAGCGCTAGAGCCATAGTGCAGGATTAGACAGGTGTGGTCTGACCCAGTATGGCAATTCCCTCTCATCCTGTTTGGCTACAGTGATGTATTCTAGCTAAACATCAAAATGCTACAAACCTTTGGTCCAGTTTCTCTGAAGAAGCTGTTTTTGAAGGCTGAGAGCCTGCTGAACAGGCAACTAGCAAGACCTTGGGTGCAAGTCATTCCAAGCAAAGAATTCTGTCAAAAAGCCTTGGTTAATACAACAAACTACACTTCTCATTCATACGTGTCCTCCAAGACAACAAAGATCATTTACTACTCAGTGCTTGAGGATGGTCTTCTCAAACCTGGTGCAGTTCAGATCCCTCTTCATGGCACTCCAGTCTACCACCCTATCCCCTGCAGAGCTTCTGCAAGTGCAGTCTGTCACTTGTGGAACTGGAGAGAACAATGCTTTATGGAACATTTGCGAACCTTTGTCACACAAAACTGACAACTCACCTTAGCCCACGCAAAAGTGACATTTCAGCTGCTTCACCACATATTTTGAGATTAGTCGTGTGTTGGTGGTGAAGTAAGAAACTATAGATATCTTTGACTTCACTCTACCAACTGCTGAGCACTCCGGCCACAGGACAAGAAAGCATTCATAAAGAAGCCCTGTTTTATGGTGGGGGTAGAGGTAAAAGTCATATATTTCATATATTTCTCCCATTCTGAAAGAAAATCTCACATTAAAGTGCTTGGCATGATAGGAACAGACCAAGAGTGGTTGCAGTATTTCTCAAAAATTTATTCACATTCAGAAAAGCATCATCATCCGTAATCTCACCTGTTGTCAATGCTTCTTTCATCTTGATAGCACAGAACGGCTGTAGTTCCCCTTGATTCTGCACAGGTCCCAGCTCAAAGGAGTTGAAAGATATCCGTAAGAAGGGGGCCATTGCTCACAATGATACACGACCTAAATGGAAAGTAGTAAATAAAAATCATAGAATAAAAGACCTGGTCTGAGACTTGTGAGAAACCAATACACATTTCTCAGCAGCCATCATAGCTGGTAGAACCCATCCTCTAAAGTTTGCAAGTCTTGAATGTGGCTTTGAGACCACGAGACTGAAATAAAACCAGCATGTACTGAAATAAAAAAAAAACAACGTGATACGTACAAAGACTGAATTTAAGACACCCTTTTGACCATATCCTGTTAGCAGCCTTTGACTTGGACCTTGCTCAATTTTTAAACACAGAGACCCTATTCATTAACACAGGTATATAAACATTCTTCTCAAGTAGTTCACAAACTAATAGACAGATTGTTTGGGTTTTTGTGTGTGTGGTTTGTTTGAGGTTTTTTTTAAAAAAACCACTTTTTTTTTTTTTCTTCACACCTGGAATGAATGGTGGACTGGGGAAAAAAAAAGGAGGAAGAAGAGTGTTGTCTGTTCCACATGGTCCTTTCCCAGTATCTCTCACAAAGCAACAAGGGAAAACTGGGAGCAAAATTAATCATCTAAAATTCACACTATTCTGTTGCTCTTTCGGAATACATTATTTTCCCTTTTTCATTGATACACAGCCTCAAAATTTCCCAGACAGAATTCTAGGCACCTGAATAGGCAATCAAATGATAAAAGGAAGATCTTTGGCTAATTCTATTTTTAAAGATTATCTGAGAAACTACTGAACCTAGAGGCAATTTCTGGCCACTGCAGCAAACACCACTAGCAGATGTAAGGGTAACATGCCCTTTGGCATGATTCAGCAACTGTACTGCATGTGAGCACTTCATCAACACTAACAACCTGAGGATTGGTCCATACACAAGTTCTGGTCCATACATGAGTTACACTTTCTCTATTAGATAAATGCACAGTGACAGAAGTTTCTGAAGCCTAGATATCTCACTGGATAAGCGCGTGCTTTATTTTTGATACTTAATGTGGAAAACGACATACATTCTAAATACCACCAAACTGAAACAAGTAAAACATCACATGCCTTCTATTCAAGCACTGCTTCCAGGCGGCAGTGCACTGATCCTAGGAAGCATCACAGAGCTAGTGACTCCAATGTGAGCCTTGATACCTGCACATATCGGGCAAAAGGAAGAGGGAGAGGAAGAAAAAACTGCAGCCCGTGTGTGACCTGGTTTTAACTGTCAGGTGTTACAAGAATCCAAACTACTTGTCACTTCCTAGTCGGCAAACTGGTGTTTCATTACAGGATTCCCCCATTCTTTTGAGCTCCTCAATTTAGAGCAGATTTCAGTTTACAATTTGCAGCACGCTCAGCGTTGGAGTTAACCCTGTAGCTTGGATGTCAATACTGGTTTGTGAAGCAAAAAATTACTTAGTCAAAGGGTAGGAGAAACCGGTCATTTAATAGCAAGTGAATGCTAGTGTGATCAGAGAATGAGGGACGCAGGGAAGGAGGGATTAGGAGAGAAGAATTAACAAGGTAACAGGAAGAGCTGGAAAAAAAAAAAAAAAAAAAAAGGGAATTGAAACGGGGCTGAGGTGGCCTTTTGACTGCAGATTGTGAACCAGCTCCATCAAGTAGCACTTATACAAGAACAAGCACTAGTAAAAGAACATTTCAAGCAATCTTGCTTATGCTTGCATTTTTTTAATGTAAAGACATCGACCTGACAAGCAATTAACATTCCTCTTATATCTCTGAAGGCCCAGAACAGTCATTTAGATAAAAGACTGTGAAATCAGTGTCTTTGGAGCAAGAGAGCATATAGTTCTTGACATCATTATTTATACATCATGCAATTTCCCTATGCAGACACCATCCTCAATAAATGGAAAAATTTTACGACTCTAACATTTACTAAGTTAGTTTTTATTAACTGACTGTTTCCCTAGCTTCATTTCTGTATGTTCTCACTATGTTCAGAACTACCCTCAAATGACCAGCTACATGACTCATGACTTGCCAACACCAGATCACACATAGTTACTACTCAGTAGGAACGTAAAAGAAACCAGATTTCATCATGATTCCCCTCTGGTGAAACAGCTTTAAGACCCAATTAGGCGATAGGTAGAAACGAGCTGGGTAGGTCAGCATGTAGCTCCCACTGGAAAGTTTATTTGACAGAATCAGAGGATTGCAGGATAATCCTGCCTGGAAGAGACAGCCCAGCTAGAAGTCACAATTTCCAGTAAGTCTGGGACTACACTAACAAAAAATTGGAAAGCACTGACAAAGCTAAACTAACAATTGCACTGATTTCACTCAGACCATCTGACTCAAGCCAGTGTTAGTCCTGAAACGGAATACACTTGGACATTTATTACTTTAACTCCAATTTGACAGATACAGTAGAAACAGGTATCATGCATACACATTTTGTATAATCCCACAGACTTCCTCATTTCTGATGGCCAGATTGTTTGAAGGCCATATTTTCAGCTCTGCTTCTTCGTTTTGAATATGGTTATTTGTTTTAGTTTCATTGTACTTGGCTTCAGTGCAATCTCAAATGCTCACTCTGAAATGCTACACACAAGCAGTTAGGAGAAAACACCAATATTCCAGGATTTCTGGTGATGTTCAAATGTGCTCAGTCCAAGGTCACTGTCAAAGCTAGAAGATATCATTTTTTGCTTTTCCATCTAAAAACAACTTAAAAAAAATCACAAACCCCCAAACTCAACAGCTTACTTTCACATAACAAATTACCTGTTCTTGGCAAGTTTCTCAACCCTTATACATAACGCTTTTTCCACACAAGTAGAGATTTTAAGTGGCTTCACGCAAAATCTCACTCTACATGATAGACTAGACTGTGACACATGGAGGTTAAGTGAGAAAGGAGGGCTTGGATGTGCTCCTCAGACACATTGCCAATCCTTGTCTAGGCTAAGATATTGCAGTGAGATAGCTGACAAGTATCAGCTGTACTGCTGTAAACAAAAACATACCCCACTAAAACTAGTTTTGGCAGTGAAACCCAGTGAAAGCAATTCATTTTAATTCAACAAAGTTTCTCAGAGTCCCTGCTGAATACATTCCTCCGACGTTTTGTCACATTTGAAAAACAAAAACATCAAAAGCAATACATATATTTTGCTTGTTGCGTTTCAGAGGAGTCCCCCTCTAGTCTCCATGACCTTACTTCAAAAGTGACAGAACAAGGCTTGACTCTAGTTTTAAAAGCTGTTACCTGCCAAGAACTGAAACTGCTATAAAACACCAGCTATGAATTGAGGGAGATTTTACAATCTACTCATACAATCTGTATTACTGCTACAAAGTTTTAAAGCCAAACTGTTTTCCCTGAAGAGTGTGATTTTATCCAAACCAAATGGTGGAAAAACTGAGATGCAAACTCCAAAAATGCTGCAAGTCTAAATTACAGGTTCAATATCCCAAACAGTTTCAATGTCATGCTCAATCTGAAAAAAAGAAGCTACGGGAAATTCTTCTGGTAAAGTACATGGTAGTGGCCCCACTGGTTCAGAGCACACCATCAGATGCTGTCCAGGATCCCTGATCTGCCCTGTTGCAAGCTAAAACCACATTCCATGCTACCTGGGATAGTTTCTGCAAAATCCACAGTAATTTCTATGAAGCTTTAAAATTGAGAGCTTTTGCCTACTTAATATAGAAAGAAAATAAATCACGTTACTATCAACTGTAACCTGCATTGGAGTGAGAGGGGAAAAAACTAAAATATCTTCACGTCATCAATGTCAAGATCTGCTGGATGAACAAATACTCAGTTTTCACATGGATGTTTTTGTAACATGCAGTTTTAAAGACATCTGCAAAATAATTTAAAATCTTAAATATTCCAAAGGGAATTTTTACAAGATTCATTAGCACAAAATCCCTGTTAAATTAAAAATCTTTTCCACTGAGACACAAGGGTCAAAGAGTGAATTCTGTGGTTTCTCTTCTTCCAACAGCACACAGCAGTTCTCAGGGGCTCATGCTGCAGCTGAAGGCGTTACTTGTCAAGGTTCCTTTGCTGCTCTAATTCTGTCTTGTTAAAAACAGCAAGGGCAAGCCACCTCTAACACAATCCAGAAACAAAGTCGTGGTTGTGACACATACACAAAGCGGGAAGTAACATCAAAGCAGTGGATCATCTGGAGGAAATGCTGACAGTGGCCAACAGCAGAGAACTGAAGAGACAAAAGAACTGACGGGCCCAAACAGAGCACAAACTGTTCCATCACTGATATGGGACTATACATCCAAGAGAAATACAAATGAGAAAATTCCCCTGCTGATCTGAGCCTCTGATTTCCTTGTAGTAGTTTGTAACACATTTTGCAAAGGGACAGAAAGCTGCACGCACAGGTCACGGCTTCTCCATCCTGGCTCACGGGTGGCATGCTCACAACAATTGCTTTCTGCTTAGCTTAGCTCCTTGCTGAGGCTGCTTCCAAGGCCACACAAATGCTCTGGAGAACACCAACACTGGTAGCCAGCACCACCATGGCTGAGCAATTGGGTGTTCTTCCCTGAAAAGATGGAGCAGTAACTTGTTTTCTTCTTTAGGATGTAAAAGCAGAGACTATTTTCAACCTGAAGGTGGTTTTTTTTTTTTTTGACACAAGGGTTTCTGTCCTCCATTCTGACAATGGACAAGATGTTCAAGAAAGATAGCAACAAACTATTGCCCAACTTATTGGCAAAACAGCACTTCCAAAGCTATGAACAAGGACCTCTTTCCCTTTTGTGTATGGCCTACAAAGGCGATTATGCTACTTCCGTGGCAATAATAAAGTCTGCAAGTAGAGATGCTAGAAGTGTGATTAGCATCCTTTACCTGCGCACACCATTAATGTGCACGTTGGGTTTTTATTGTTCCCACGTATGCTGTTTTATGCTTACATTACAGAGAAAAATCACATGAAGCAGAGGCTCCTTGAAGAACTCCCTCACAGGTATTCTTTCAGCTGATGATCAAAATAATCCCATCTGCAAGTGAGAAGAACCGACACCTATGCTGTAGGACATTTCACTGAACCAAAATAAGGATAGTGCTAACCACTGTCTACATTGCACACCTACAGTTAGAGTTTTAGCAGGTTCTGTTGCAAGCCCTGGCCTCTATTTGATGCTCTGTGGGAAGAAGTCAGTTTAAAAATGGAGTCAATTTAAAAGAGGCTTATTATTCTTGCTGTTATCAGCCTTGTCAAGCAGGTACACTACAGCATTCTTTATCAGCCGGACTTCCCTAAGCGCTACCAGCTATGGCACTCCTGCTATACAGATAAAGCCCGACCGGTCACAAGCGGCGTCCCTCAGGGCTCAGTTTTGGGACCAGTCTTGTTCAATATCTTCATCAATGACCTGGATGAGGGGATCGAATGCAC
>JAVSBS010001699.1:0-26972 GCA_033124195.1 Coracias cyanogaster
TGAGTAGTGGTGTCCCTTGGCATGTTGTCGGATACGTGAAATATATTACATAGCAGAAAGCGACTACTGAGAGATCATGGAATCATAGAATAGTTTGGTTTGGAAGGGACCTCAAAGATCATCTAGTTCCAACCCCCTGCCATGTGCAGGGACTCCTCCCACTAGACCAGGTTGCACAGGGCCCCACACAACTTGGTTTTGAACACATCCAGGGATGGAGCATCCACAACTTCCTGGGGCAACCTCTTCCAGTGTCTCACCACCCTCAGAGTGAAGAGCTTCTTCCTTACTCTAGTGTAAATCTCCTTTCCGGTTTGAAGCCGTTACCCCTCGTCGTGTCACTAAAAGCCTTTTTAAAAAGTTCCTTCCCAGCTTTCTTGTAGGTCCCCGTCAGATCCTGGAAGGCTGCTGTAAGGTCTCTTCTCTAGGCTGAACAATCCCATCTCCCAGCCTGTCCTCCTAAGAGATGTGTTGCAGCCCTCAGATCATCTTTATGACCCTCCTCTGGACCTGCACCAACAGGTCCATATCTTCCTTGTTTTGGGGACTCCAGAGCTGGACGCATCATATTTGATTGTTACTTGCCCCTGAGTTGCCTTCTGGTTTTCATTAAAGCCCAGAAGTGGGGTGCTTAGTAAGTGAAAGGAATTTGCATGAAGTTGTTAATGGCTGTAGCAGTTTCTCTAGGTTCACGATGGTGGACAACATTCATCTTTATTGGAAGATTCTAATTTAATCTGTTCACGCTCTGTCCCTGTTTCTGTAAGGAAGAAAAGTTTTCTCCAGTATATATCAGCATCTGGATATATCTCCTCCCCTAGATATGTTAAATGTAAAATTACTACAACAAATTATACCCTCTGGTTTATAAGCAAAACGTACTCTCCAGTGAAAGAACAAATTGCTCTTGAACAGCTTCTTTGTCAAATGTAATTATTTGAGTATTTTTCATCATTCTTATAGCTGTAGTATTTGAAGATAAGTGTATCGTTGCTTGTGAAGCTTAAGGATATTATATGTAACAAGATTTTAGCCCACTCTCTCTTCTCCCCCGATGACTTCCCACTGCACTTCCCAGCTTGTTTTCAAAGCATCTAGCAATGAGATTTTTAGAGAATGCCTTGGTAATAGATCACTTGAAGGATGGTGAGATCCCCCTTTGTACCATGCCAAGTATTTAAACCTCCTGGATAATGCTTGGGAGGTTACTCACTCCTGTTTTGGTTCCTCTGTGGACAGCCCTGCTTGTTTCGAGGGAGAATCAGGTAGTGCAGGAGCTGGGATTGCTTAGCCTGGAGAAGGGAAGGCTCAGGGGAATCTTCTGACCGTGTATAAGTGTCTGATAACAGAGCGTAAAGCAGGCAGAGCTAGACTCTTCTCGGTGATGTCTGCCCAGTGGCAGAAGAAGAGGGCATGGGCATCAGTTGAAACACAGAAAACCAGACCTGGACATACACAAAGATGTTTCACTGTGAGCGTGGGTGAACACTGGAGCAGGTTACCCAGAGAGGTTGTGGAGTCTGTGTCCTTAGAGAGAGTCAGAACCAAACCTGACGTGATCCTGGACAATGTGCTCTGCTAACTCTGCCTCAAGCAGATGAGACTGATCATCTCCAGAGGTCTCTTCCAAGCTCTCCTGTTCTGTGCTTCCGTTCTAAGGCAGTAATTCTGGGGGGCCTTGTTTCTTGAAGGACAGATTAAATCTGATTTTTATACGTGTGAGCCTTGGTGGAATGTTCAGGCTCTATATTCAGTGAGCACTCGTGAGGACAGATGTGTGTTTTATATGTTTGAATATCTGTCTGGGAGCATAATGATGTATTAGCAGCCAGATTTTAGGTTTAGCGAATATTCAGACTGTTCCCTGTATTCTATTTCAGGTGTTGAATTTTAACCTTAAAAGTCAACTGCTCTCTTAATACTTCCATACATTTCTTTCCCTTTTAGGACCAAATGGCTCGCAATCCCTCGGCTATTGATATGTTCATTACAGGTAACGCTTCAGAAAAAATATTCTGCAGAATGTTTTAATTGTGCTGTTTAGAAAATGCACCAGTACAACTTGAACAAAGCAAGCGTCCTAAATTTTCTGTGCTACTTGTAAGACTCTGCTTTAAACATCAGTGGCTACTTGAAATGAGATGCAAGTTTTCTCCATTAAAGCTCGTCCCTCGGTGTGTCCTGTGTACAAATCACTTGCTGTAGTAACCTGTCAAACAGGATGAGCCAAACCTTGAAGTTGGCCATCACAGGGGGTGACGTAAACAGTTATTAAATACAACACCCAGATGGATAGAAAGGGTTTGGTTTTTCTTTTTTTCTCAGTAGTTTTTGCAACCGTGTTAGAAACTGAAAATAGTTTGTGTCCTTTAATGAAATCTGATTAGCTGTAAAAATAACTGGAGAAGAAAAACTTTCTGGATTTTTAATTTACCTGAGGATAAAGGAGGGAGGGGGAAAACGGCGGAGTTGTTGTTTGGTTCTGTAGTAATCTGTCGCGATCATCTGGCTGACACGTACATTGACTGGGATAAGATTTTCATTATTTCTTTTTCGTAATCCACTGGACTCTGGTAATTGTGGCGATGGCTAAATTAATTCTTTTCAGACGTAATAAACGGCACCAAAACGAATATTAAATTTAGCCTTGCACATTTTTTAGGATACGTGTGTTAATAGAACCGCATTAGGCAGCGCTGTAGCGCTGCTGGTTTGGGTTGAAGGTACTCAACCTCTTAGCCAGGCTAATTTTAGGAAACCTTTCTATGTAGTGCTTGATTGTATGAACTGATGTTGACGGGAAGTAGTCAACCTGTCATCCCTTTTACAAGGGTCTTATTGCAGAATGCCTTGTGCGCTTCAGAACCGTCCTAGGAAAGATGTAGCAAAAGCTCAGGAGTTTGGTTACTTGCTTCTCTCTCCACCGGAGGATGATGTAATAGTTTAAAGCTACTCTGGGGTGAATTAGTGTTGCTGCTTTTATGGAGTTAAGTCAATGGTGAGGTGATCTGACACTGTATTGAACTGTGTTCCACTGGGCTGAAAGGGTTAATCCTGGCTTACCGCAGGGCGGAGGGGATGTTTCATAGAGAGCATTGATCTTGGTATTTTGGAGGTGGCCAGGTAAACGGGTCCGCTTTCCCCATTCAGAGTTACTTTATCCAAGGTTTGCATTTTGTGGATTAGCGGTAGAAAGGAGGATAATAAATTTGGAATGCCTTAGACTTCCAAAAGATCAGAGGACAGTACACGTAGCTCTTGCTGAAAGCAAGCGCTGGGAAGTCCAGTTAATCTAACAGGAGTGGTGCTGCCTGATAACACCTCAGGGGAGGTGAGGATAAGGATTTATTAGGATTTCAGCTTAGATCCAGTTTTGTATCAGTAATATTGACAAACGGTGGAAGAACTCTGGTCTTTTCTGTTGAACTCGATATTGCAATGCTTGGAAGATTTATGGCTGAGAAATTCTTTGAAGGAGAGATGATGTGTCTCATATGAAATTCTTTTTTGAGAGTTAAATGCGACAGCTTGACTGTCTACGTAGAAATCAAGCTGTTCCTGAATAATGGCTGTGGGCGTATGAAAAGCTGTCTTCAGACAATGGCTGTAAGTGTATGAAAACCACAGGTTCTTCTTCAGCCTTAGTCTTCTGGGTTTGTAGCATGACTGCGGAATGTCTATGACTTACCCTGTTTTTATGGAGAGAGAAATTCTGCAGCTTGCTAGCACGTTTCTTAGGAACTCTATTCATGCAGAAGGCTGGATATCAAAACTCAGTCCAGAAATCCCCCCGCGGACTTGCATGCCTCTTGTAGGCTGGAAGTACAAGTAGTGTAGGCCACTCTACTTGTCGTCTTTTCCACTCCCAGCAGAATAGTCACGAGCAGGAAAGCAGATGATGAGAGACATCAGCATTTGAAGACCGTGATTATAATGGGAAATACTCAGCTAAGAGATTTTGTTTGCTGTGTCACTTCTGGAGTCTGTGCCCTTAACTCTTGGTTGGTTTCTCCAAATGATCTTTGTTGTTAGAATGGAGGGCTGGAGTATTGACTGACTCATCTGAGAGTTTGTTATAAAAATATTCCAAGCTTTACACTGTTTCCTTGAGGTATTTATTGTAATGTGCTTAGTGGTAAATTTGCCCGTCCTTATGAGTACTTTTCTTCTTTGACATCTAGGCACGTCTTACTTGGAGTGGTTTACATCCTACGTGAACAAAGTCGTAACTGGTGGTTATCCCATCATCAGAGACCAGATTTTCAGGTATTGTGACTGGGATTCAGAACCTCACCACAAGGTTTCAATGCTTCTAGAACGCAGACCTCTTTCCAAGCAGTTATGTGTAGCTGATACAAAAGCTGATGGTGGAGAGAGGAGAAAGTGCATGAAACCTGTTGAAGATAAAGCTGTAAAATAGAATGCTTAAAGAAACTTTTTTTTTTTTTTTTGTACCAGAAGCTTCAGGGTCTGTAACTTGGCATTAACAGGACCAGGATTTTGCATTATAACTGATCTGATGTGCTAACAGCATAATATTTATTCTGCTTGCCACAAGTGTGCTGCTGCAGGACTGTGCCGAGTTATTAAAAAAGGCAATTTTGACGAACCGGTCTCTAAAATAACACTGTTGGATATGTAAACAGACGGGACCTTTCTGGTGTTTGAATCTTTGTGCGCTTTTCATTTCTTGTCTAAAGCAGTAGTCAGAGGCTACAGGAAATCTGGGGAGGGACTTTTCTTGAGGGTTTGTAGGGACAGGACGAGGGGTAATGGGTTCAAACTGGAAGAGGGGAGATTTGGATTAGATGGAAGGAAGAAGTTCTTCACTAAGGAGGTGCTGAGACCTGGCCCAGGTTGCCCAGGGAAGCTGTGGATGCTCCATCCCTGGATGTGTTCAAGGCCAGGTTGGATGGGGCCTTGAGCAACCTGGTCTGGTGGGAGGTGTCCCTGCCCTGGAGGGACTTGGAACTAGCTGATCTTTGAGGTCCCTTCCAACCCAAACCATTCTCATTAAAAGCAAGAACCAAACTAAGATGCTATAAAACTAATTTTCTGATCTGTAAATTAATTGGCTGTAGGAGTTGTTAGATTTTGTTTTTTAAGTAGCATAATGATATATCTTTATTAAACGTGTCTTCATTGACTTCAGATCAAATTATACACCCAGCTTAACGCGAGTGTTAATGGAGGTACGACGAGATCCACAGTTGAGGTGACGGGGCATGAAGACACTGTGTTCATCCCTAATTTAACTGCCAAATGACAAGTTAAGAAATGCTCCTAATTAGCACCACAGTGCTTTTAGTAGTAATTAACTAATCACGTCATGCGTTTAGCTTTTGGTATTGAATGCACAGATCTGTTTGCAGAGTTACTGTTTTCCTTTCTGTAGGTACGTGCATGATAAAGAATGTGTTGCTACCACAGGAGATATTACTGTTTCCGTGTCCACATCTTTCCTACCTGAACTCAGTTCTGTACATCCACCGCATTATTTCTTCACTTACAGAATCAGGTAAAAATAACAAGCGAATTAACTCTTACAACCAAGGAAAGACCTACCTAATGTTCAAAGGATTGGTTGTTGCAAATTTCTGCACAGCTTTCAGAAACGTACTAAAATGAGTAGGATGTGCTCAACCTGCTGTACGCCTTAATAAAAAAATACTAAATCATTGGCTGGACAGGTATGCAAAGTACCAGTCGTGTTGGTAATTGGTAAAATAGAGCGATGGGTGGGAGAAAGAAGTTATGAGTAGCTCTTGTGATTTAGAAAGGGGTAAACAACAAGAGAGAGTGAAGCAGAGGTGTAAAGATGAATCCCAACAACTGATTCAGGATACCTACTACACCATAGCTGGTTTAAGTTTCCCATTCTACTTGGGGAGAGAGCCCAAGGATACTAAAGCATTTCTTGAAATGGAACTAGGTACCATAACCATTATGCTTTGTGGTTTCTAGGATTGAAATGTCCAAAGATGCTCTTCCTGAGAAGGCTTGTCAGCTGGACAGTCGATACTGGAGAATAACAAATGCCAAAGGTGATGTAGAAGAAGTTCAGGGTCCTGGAGTAGTTGGTAAGTAAAAGATGGCTTTTTTACAAACGCAATGGAATGGTTTTGTATTTAATGTATATGTTAAGAAAGGAAAATTTTCTTCCCCACAAGGGCTGTGAAGGGCTGTGCCAGGCTGGGCAGGGCAGCGGTGGAGTCCCCATCCCTGGAGGGGTTTCCAAGCTGTGGAGATGTTGTGCTGAGGGCCAGGGATTAGTGGTGCCCTGGCAGCGCTGGGGGAACGGTTGGACTCCATGATCTTAAAGGTCTCTTCCAACCAAAATTATTCTATGATTCTAAGAAAAAGACTTTCTTCTTGGCTCCCAACCTCCCTTCAGGTGGAGAGTCGTGCACAGGGGGGGTTTCCCCACCATGGGACTCCGCTGCTTGGCTGCCAGCACCCAGGTGGCATCACTGCCTGGGAGAGAGACAGCCGTGCTCCGGCGTGCCTCCTCATCCCAAAAACTGAAGGTTTAATTAGCAAAAGCCCAATTACAGCTTGGTGAATGATGGCATTAAGTCCCTCTCAAGGACAGAGCACGCAGCGTCCTTGTAGTGACCATCTCTTCCCCTTGTTGTCTTTCTTCAGGCTCATCCAGGTCTTCCCCCAACCACCTCCAAAGGCCAGAGGTGTCCGAGCAAACCCGGGCGATGCTGTTCCCCTCTCCTATGACCTGTGAGGACTCATCAGCACCCCGAAAAATGGCCCAAGTTAAACACTTGGTGTGAGCTCCTGCCTTCAAACTTTTTATTGATTTTACTAAAAAGCACAGGTAATTACTTTCCCGACAGAGACAGTAACACCGTAATGGAAAGTTATAAATAACGATGAATAAATAATACACATTAGGAAAAATATCATCCCGGCTGTTCACGGCCAGGGCTGAGAGTATAAATAATGGGCTGCAAGGAAAAGCCCAGGTGGAATGAAAGGGTCCCTGGGACCATGGGCTGGGACCAGTTTCAGAGCAGGGGATGGGTCCTGGTGCGTGGCAGGGGCTGGCTGCTCCAGAGGAAAGCGAGGGGGGCTCTGTGCCTGTGTTGTGCTGGGAAAAGCCCTTTTTGAGGGAGAAAGGGAGGAAATTTGGGGGAAATCAGGCTCTGGGTTTATTGCTGTTGGCTTCAGCGAGGGGCTTCGCTTCTCCAGGAGCCTTCTGAGCTTTCCTTGATGGACAGTCTTTGAGGGGTGAGAGGAATTTGTGGCAGTAAGGCACCTTTTAGAAAGGTTTTTAGATTATTTTTTTTTTATGGAAAAAGGAAAAAAAAGGTGAAAAAAGCATTTAGTCTGAACTATCCAGGCCAGCTTTGCAGAGAAATTGGCACCTTGGGCCACTTGGTAAGCGCGAAGCCCATGTCTAAAGAGCAGGAAGCGAAGGCTCCCGCAGTCCTTGGGCCTCTGGATCTCCTTGTGATCGATGGGATTTAGGCACTTAAAAGCTTTTCCGGATGGAGGCCAAGGTTGGCTCTCATGCAGAGCCTCACGGGTGTTCTCCTCACTCCCAGCCCCTGCTTGGCACCTCTGCCAGCTCCAAACCCATCCATTTGTTCTCCACCATGGAGGGATGGGACCATCAGCTCCAGCTCGAACCGCAATTTTAAAACTGCCGGGTGTCTTCCCCGGCCAAAGCGCAGTGACGGCCCGGCGGCTCCGGGCTCGTACGCCCACGGCTGAGTTTTACCATTCAGGGAAAAGTGGCTCTCTTGATTTAGACAGCCGGGGAGGGACCGCTGCTAATACCTCCCCCTTTTCCCTCACTGGAGCCTTGTGCCTTCTCATCCTTCCTGCGCTGTGCTTCGGAGTCAGCCTGTGCAAAATGGAGAATGTGCTGAAAAATCGGTGTCGGTGCTCTCCAGGGAGTTATTCCTGTGAGGATGGAGCTCAGTTATTCCCATGGGGATGAGGCTTGGCTGGACCACAGCATCCAAGCCAGTTATTCCTATGGGGAGTTGGGCTCATTCCCATGGGAATGCTGCTCAGTTATTCCCATAAGGATGGGGTTTGGCTGGACCACAGCATCCAAACCAGGCAGCTCAGATGTTGCCCTCCTGGCTCTGGGTGGGAGATGGCACAATTCTGGTGCTGGGTGAGGATCAAACCACAGCCCCGGCCCTTTGGATGTACTGGGATGGCCACAGCCCACTGGTGTCAGCAATGCTGGTGCAGGTGGATGAGGGAAGGATGAATCGGCAGCAATGGGAAGGTGCATGGCAGTGGGGTGGGCTGAAGGGCTTGGGGACATGTGGGGGACCTGGCCAGAGGTTACATGGACTGGGGCCACCCCGGTTCTGTCTGGGGGCTCCTGAGAAGAGATTTCATGGGGGTTTTGCCCCCCAGATACCCTTGAGGTGGGGACGTGGCCCAGAATTGCTGCTGGGCACCTACCTGTGGGAAGACTTAGAGCACCCCAAAAGCACAGTTCCAAGGTAGGAGGGATCCAGCATTCCCCAAACTCACCAAAACCCTGATTTCTGTTACTATCAAAGTGTCCCAATCTGGTTTTGATTACATTCCTTCATTTTCATGCCTGTAATTTCTCCTAATGCCTCTCTCCATCCCCCTCCTTTCCCTTTTTCACTTGCTAATCCCCAGCCTGACAGCTCCCAGCCTCCCTCCCTTTCCTTTTTTCTTTCTTTGACTGTCTTTCCAGCATGATCCATCACCCTGACTGCAGCAGGGGGGATTCATGGTAGCGGCTGAGATGAATCTCTGGTTCCTTATAAGGACCGACCGAAGGAATCTCCGGCGAGCGGAGACCACAATGTCCAGGAAATTCAATCCCTCCTCAGGACAGAGCCACGGCAAAATCCTGAAACAGTAAAAATAGACCGTGGTTTCCTTCCCTGAGAAAGCAGCAAGATTTTGTACAATTTAAAATAACCCTGGCAGGGCCAGGCAAAGGGGAGAAAATCGCTTCTCGTGGCACATATAATAAAGGACATAAATATGTCCGCAGCAGCAACATTATCAATATTTTTCTGCTTAAGGTATTGATTGATTCCACATGCCAGGGGCAGGGCTGGCTTTCTTCTTACCAGCCCAGCTTTTGGGAACTGATTGATTCAGTTTTGTTGCTGATGGATCAAGAATTCTGCAGTTAGGAGGAAATGAATGTCAAAGCCATCGTAGCATCGATAAGGAGGGAGCAAGGCAAGGGCTGAAGTGCGACTTGGTGGGGGGTTTATTTTTTTCCTTGACTCACTGCTTGGCGTTTTGCTGGTTTTGTTTTTATTTGGGGAGTGGACGTTTATTTTAATTGCATCAGTGCTTAGACACTGGTAGGATAGAGCAGGGCAGGGTGGAATAGAATGGAATAGAAAGGAGTATTTCAGTTGGAAGGGACCTACAACAATCATCTAGTCCAACTGTGGGATGCTTTTCCTATTGGTTTTCTGAGTGCGTGTAGCCCAGACAAGATCCCAGTGGGATTTTTTGCCTCCCTCTTTCCTTCTGCCAGCATCTGGCCCACACTGAGTAGCGATATTAGTGTTTGTGCTGGAAATACCACCTGCTAACTCTGCCGTGCCTCGGTTTCCCCATAAAGCAGGGAAGCTGATCCCTGCCTCTCGCTGATATTTGGAAATAAGCTGTTTATTTGCCAAGTGCTCAGAGATACAGGGCTCTGTTTATTAACTGGTGAAACTGGAAATGTCAGTTTGCAGATCAGGGTGTTTTCTGCTCAGCAGGTCCCAGCTGTTTCCAGGCTCCAGATGGGCACATCGGCAGGTTGCCGTGAGGACAGGGACATCCAGCCATCCTGGAGGAACTAACACAGCCTTGGAAGGTCACCTGGCTTTGCCAGAGCTGGGTGATCATCCACAGGGCATCTGTCCTCCCCAGCCAAACTTCAGAAAAACCAGAGGGCACCCAGGCAGCAAAGCTTTGCCCCTGCTCCTGGCTGCCAGGAAACCTCTGAGGCTCATGTTTAGGGGTGAGATTCCCCTCTTTGCTCCTCAAAACCTTTGCTACCAGATTCCCACTCACATCAGCCATCATCCCACCGTGGCCGTCTGCACCGACCATGTCCCATGGCTCAGCCCCATCCCATTCCATCCCGCTTCCGAAAGCAAGATCCATCGCTGTGACCACCTTGCTGCCCATCACTCATCCTGCCTCCGCGGGCACCAGCCCTAAAGCTTTCAGGTCTTAAATCACCTTCATTTCCCCCTTCCAGGCATTTCTGGCAGTGAGCAAAGTGGGGGGTGACTGGTTTGGGGCAGGAAGAAAGGGGAAGGGGTGAAGGAGGGGGGTCTGAGCCCCTTCCTGGAGCGTGACGGGGTTCCTATGAAGCTGGTTCAGGGAGGAGCAGCTCCAGCAGTGCTGGGACGAGGGGGTGAGCCAGGCTGATGGTTATAATCTGCCCGGGATGTGCGGAACAGCTGCAATGCTCCAGCTCCATTTGTTTTCCTTCTCCCCAGGGGTCCCTCGAGTCCCCTGTTCAGTTTTGCTCTCACTTGAAGTCACTGGTGAAATCTCCATCAGCCGTTGAGGGGGGTCAGGGGGGTGAAGTGCCCTTCCCACACCTTCCCCTCTCCCTGTGGAGATCCCAGAGCCCCTCAACACCATCCAGCCCAACCCAGCACCCCTTCCCTGCTCGGAAAAGGGAAATGATGAATCCTTCCTCCTGGAGCCGAAAGAAGCCTTTTCTCTGAGATTTCCTCCATGACAGGTAATAAACTTGACCAGGTTACAGCTTCCTAACGAACTCAGACCTCTCCTTGCAGTGATTGTCCATCCCAGCAGCTCCAGCCCTTTGGCGCTGGGCAGTGCCCTACTCTCACGGATGCGGGGCAAACCTGAGCAGAGGGAGCACAAATATAATCCTAATTTCTCCTTTTACACCCCCCAATCCCACAGCCCATGAGAGTGGAAGGAGAGAGCAGGGTCAGGAGGCTCCTGTCTCCTCTGCTTTTGATTAAAATGCAAAATATTTTGGATCACTTAAAGGGGAAACAGAGAGCCAGGGAGTCACCTTGGTTTTCTCGGGCTAATGATTTCGTCAATGATGTCAGCTAACGGTGGGGTCTCGAGTGACCCCGGATGGCCCCATTCCTCAGATCGCCATGTGGAGCTTCCAGCCCTGTCTCCCTGATGGATGGTCCTTTCCTGTCACCTTTAGCGAGGGCAAAAGGTGCTTGCCTGTGTCTCCCTGATGGGATTTGGGGCAAATTTGGGCTATCCCTGCCTAAGTCAGTTCAGGGGATGTTCTTCCACCTCACGGGGTGAGGAGAGGTTGGTCCAGCTCTGATCACTGGGTCTCTACAGCCCAAATGTTCGCTTTCATCAAGAAATATGACTTTCGGAAGCTGTCTGGCCACATTTCCCTCTTCCTCACTCTGCTCCATGCTCGCCCTATCCGACCCCATCCATCCATCCATTTATTTGGCATGATTCTCTCCAGCATCTGGCACTTTCTTCCCATACCCACCCACTGCTCCCCAGGTGCAGGGATGGATTTGACCCTGTCAGAGCTGCTCAATCAGGCTCATTGCAGAGTTACCAAGAAGGAGAAAGGGAAGACGAGGAGGCCAGGATTGCAAATGAAGCCCAAGCTGCCACTCAGAGATACTGTCCCTATGGCAACTGCTTCCAGCACCCTGGCTGCAGCATCTTCTTTTCATCTCCTCCTCTGCGCATCTGTGCACAAAAGCGGGACAGGAAACCTCCTGGGGAGGGTAGAGAGAGGTTGGAGAGAGGCTGAAGACCAGGTGCCATCACAGGGCTGCGAGCAGAGGTGAGAAATTTGGGGGGGGTCCTGGCTGGAGAGCCATGGGAGAGCCAGCTTGGGGAGCAGCAGAGCCATGACTCCTCACGGCAGCTCCATGCGCTGCTCTAGGGGCTGCTGCGCGGCCAAAGCCCAGACGCTTCCTTCCACTTCTCCTCTGGAAGCTGGTCTGGGGACAACCTGGGACAACAAGTCTTTGTGTCAGTGGAAAGTGACCCCTCCCCTTGGTTTTTCCCTAGATTTCCCTTTTCTCCAAAATCTCACATCTGGGAGGATGCTGGGGACCTTCACAGCCTGAGCTGATGACCCCAATGAGCTGATGACCCCAGCAATGGTCAGGCAAGCCTGGAGTTGGGGAGCCCTGCAGGGTTTGAGCCCAGCTGGGTTGAATTGAGGACTTTTAAGGCTGATGGGAGACAGGAGATGATGCTGGGAGGGCAAAGGCATCGCACCTGATGGAAAAGCAAAACTTCTCTGAGTGTTATTGGGATGTCGTTCCAGAAAACCCACAGGCTCCTCACTCTACCTTTTTGAAAGTGGTGAAGGTTGGAGCCTCAGAGTTGTGGTGGGTCCTTCCCGGAGCTCGGCTGGATGCATTAACCAGTAGCGATGTGGTTGGGAGAAATGCATTTCCATCCATCTCCCTGCAGGAGAGTGGCTCCGATCAGCGCCTGGCAGTGAAGTGCTCATCAAGGTGAAGCTCCCAGGAGCATAATGGGGAGAGGGGCTTCTCTGCCTTCCAGCCTCATTCATATTCCTGCAGGGAACAAAGCTTCAAGGAGAATTACTGCTCTGTGTTGAGGGAGGGAGTGGGCTGGGGGTGAAAGATGTGGGCAAATCATAGAATAATTTAGGTTGGAAAAGATCTCTAGGATCATCTAGTCCGACCTTTGTCCAACACCTCCCTGAGCCCTAGACCATGTCTCAAAGCACCACATCTACACATCTGCTCTTCCCTGGGGAATCCCTCCCCCTGGCAGGAGGGTGAAGCAGGAGCCTTCATCCCTGGCAAAATGCCAAACTGGGACTGGGTCCAACTTCTTCCACCAGCAAAGTTATGGTTGGACTTGATCTTAAAGCTCTTTTCCAACCCAAACGATTCTGTGATTCTCCAAAGTGGGTGTTTGAGGCTTCCTGTATGTCATCCGTATGGGATCCGGCAGAAATGAGCCCAGAGATGAGGAGGGTACGTGCTGAAGGCTGAGGACACCGCACTGGTGTGACACTGGGCTGACTGGGATGGCAGCTTCGTCCCCGTTAGGCTGAGCCCAGCATGGCTCTGGAGCGGGTGCTCGGTGCAGTGGCCACCTCCCCGCTTCCCACCCCCAACAATGTCCCCAGGAGCCTCTTCCCAGCAACTGTGATTGAATCAGAAGGGAGCTAATTTCCCAGTCTGCTGAGATGATGAGGTAAACTAATTGCTGCCTTCACTCTCTATGCAAATCAACCAGCCGCTGGCCCTTGCAACAAAGCCCCCAGCATCTGCAGGAGCGGGCTGCAAGCGGGACTGGGAGCTGCCCGGCTCTCCCATTTCAACTGGGAGCTGCTGGGCTTCGTGCACTGGCTCCTGCTAACCCCGCATCGCTGCACGTGTAGCATCCCTACGTGCCCCGTGTGCGTGGTGCCCACAGCTCTGCCAGACCCCACCTACACCTCGTCCTGCCCGTACCCAGCCCAGCTCCTGCCCTTTCCATTCAATCAACTCAATTATAGCGCTTGGGGTTTTTTAAATGAACCGTTTCCCAGTGGGTTATGGCAGGTTTCGTGGCCGTTTGGTGGGGAGCCGGCTGCCTGTATAGAGCAGAGCCAAGGAGGGGAAAGGAAGGAAACTGAATGTTGCAAACGTCTTATGCTCTGGAAATCAGGTGAGCGCTTTATAAAGGTCAGATAAATGAAGATCAATTGGATAAGGGTAATCTGATTGGGATGAGCAGCTCTGTCTCCGTGGGGAAACAGGCCTTTCAGACCTGCTGGAATTCTCCAAGTAAGTAAACAACGCTGAGGACGAGGAGGGAATTGGTGAAGGTAATTTTATTCTAGCTTCTAGAAGGGTTTTAATGAGGTCCATAACATGACAGCAAAAAGGCAACGCAGCTGATGTTTGCAACGGAGGGTTGAGCAAGCGGGGGAGTGGAAAATCCACCTGGGAGAAGCAGTGACTGGTTTGGAGTGAGCATCTCCAGGGCTTGCTTGGTGGATGTGGTGAGGCCAAGGCAAGCAGCCCCAGGATGCTTTCAATGGGGCTGAAGCTCAGGATGCACATGGAGGTGGATCCTTCCAGCCCCTTGAGGTCTGCACCCAGGTTTGGTGACCTGGAGAGGTCCCATGCTGGGCTGGCAGAAGCTCTGCTGGCACCTTGGGATGGGGAAACATGAGTGCAGGAGGCTTTAAGGTCTTTATAGACCAGGGGTGGTTCACTCCAAGGTCTCCAAGAGCTGCACGGCCATCCTTGCTGCTTTGGAGGAGCAGGGGCAGGATGCCCGGGCTGTGAGGCTGAGCCTTCAGACTCCCTGGGGACACGCGAGACATGCTGAAAGCAAACAAACCATTATCCGCGTTCCTGTCGCCAAAAGCGGCCGAAAGCCTTCCTCCCAGCACAAACAGCACAACAAGCAAGCACGTGGTGCGGGGTGGGAGACGAGGGCCGGGGGAGCCTTGGTTTGGGGTTTAGGCTGAATTTCTCCTGGAACTGGCTGAGTTGAGCGTGGGAAAGCCGGGAGGTTTGGAGAAATGCTCTTGAAGCCAGCAGGATGGCGAGGAGGAGGAGGAGGAAGAGGAAGAGGGAGCGATGCTCAGCGTGCAGGGCTGGTGGGTTTTGGCTGGGATGTAGAGCTGGGGACCAGCACCCCAGCGTGTAGATGCAAGGAGTTAAACCAAGCCCCCGTTTCACCTCTTGTGCTGATCAGAGGGCGGTAAGAGCAGCTCAGGGTAGTTTTTCCATCACCCACCTCCTTCCCCATCCCCTGGCATGGAAAGGGGCAGGGGACACCTTTGCCGCTGCTCTGGGGGTGCTGGTGGCTGGCTGAGCCCCCAGCCACCTCCATCCCACCTCCAGCAGGGCTGGGGGCCACAGTCCCCCTTGTTTTGCCCTCTGGTTCCTGCTGGCAGCCCTGGCTGGGGAAGGGATGGATGTGGCAGCCCTGGCTGAAACCTGAGCTGTGGCCACTGGCAGGGACTGGGGGGCGGCTGCTGCTTTTGAAAATCTCCTTGTTTTAAAAGCATTACGGCTCCCTGGCTAATAAAGCAAAGGATTTGCTGAAGCCGCTTGAGGTGCCATTTTCTCTGGAACCCATTTCCATGGCATGAATCACCGAGTGGAATGAACTCAATTAGTTCAGACAGAGGCAGGAGATAAATCAGGGTCCCATTAGGAAACCCTGAGGTTAATTTATGGCCCCGAGCAGCACTGGCTGTCTCCCATCCCTGCCCAGATGCAACCTGCTGCAGAGCGAGCGGAGAAGCAGGGTGGGATCGCTGTTATCTTCCACCGCAGTGGAAGATGCACCGGAGTTATTCAACCAGCTCTCAGACCTCGCCTTGACCAGATGACCCAGATCTGGAGGAGCAGAGCAGCTCTCCTCGCAGGGAGCTTCATTCACCCATTTGCTCATTCATCCATCACAGGTTTCCTGCAAAGGGATGCTTGGAAGAAAGCCGGAGCCTTCCAGGAAATCTGGGCTGGAGCTTCCCTTGCAGCAACCCATAGCCTGGGTGGTGGAGGCTTGGCCCTGTTAAACCCACGTATAGGTGCTGAGCTCCTTGGGCCACATCCTGCGTCCCTTGCTTGCAGTCTCAGAGGTGTTTGTTGGGTGATGGGGTCAGCAGAGGTGCTGCTGATGGAGGCAGAGCTCCAGGAGAGGGGAGATGAGCCTGGATCTGGTCTCTCTCTGACTGATCTTTCAAGCCTTGAGCCTGCAGCAAGGTTGCTGGGAGTTCAGTGTAGGCTCTGGAAGCTGCATCTCTACCCTGGGCATCAGATTGAGATGCTTCTATGAATAATGTAGCTGCTCTGGTCTGCTTCCAGTCAGCGGAGAGGGACAGGAATCTTCCAGGGAGAGTTTTTATCTTAGATGGGCTGAATCATTGCCCAGGAAGAAAGAGGCACATCCATCCCTTGCTGAGGGATCTGTAGGTAGACAACCACTCAGGGCAGCTCAGGAGAAGGATTTGTCTTTGTGCACGCACCCAACTTCACTCACATCCCTGAGCCAGGATTTTCCAGGGCATGTAGGATGGCAGAAGCCTGCCCTTTCCTGCACATCCAATGGAAAAGCCCTTGGAAAAGCAACTGGCCAGCTCAGAGTGCTTGAGCCCTGGACCCAAACTTCTCCACAGATGTTTTCCCTTGAGCAAACGTCTGCCTGGGAGGCTCCTGGGAAAAGCAGCTCCTTCCACACTTGTTTTCACTAGGAAGCTGCTCGGGTGTCCTGCCAGAGCATCCCTGCGATGGTGCAGAGCATTCCTGGCCCTTGGAGGCTGCAGGCTGTGGTTCTCCCAGGGGGTCAGCTCTCCAGCTTGGGCCATGAAGGTGGTTTTTCTCTGGAGGTCCCTGGTTGCTGTCACTGTGTTTGAAAAGCTACCACAGAGAACTAACGGGGTTCTTCAGACGAGTCCTTGCAGGACAAGTGTGAGCAGGGTGCCCGCCTGCTTCGTTTGCAGTGGGCAGAATAAAAAATAAATAGATGGTGAATTTGAAACGTCAGCATCCCAGGGATCTAATTATGGAGCATCCCGCTTCCTTCCTCCTATCCGCTCTGATGTGGCCTCATATGGCAGCCCGGGGACTCCTGGGGAGCAGGAGACCTCAGAAGAGGGATCTTCAGCTCTGGTGTAACCAAGCGATGCAGCCTCATGCTGTTGGGGTGGCTGGTGCCAGGTGGGCAGGAGAAGACCTCAGCCCACCCTTGCGTGGGAGCAGGCTCTTCCAGGATCACTGCATCCCTCATCCAAGCCAGGTCCTCAAGGCTGCACAGGTGGGATAATGGGGGACTTTGCTGGGAAACAGCTCTTCCCGTCACATCCTTCCTCTTTCTAAGAGACATATTTAAAAATAAAAAGCCACCGCCCTCCACCCAAACCCACAAATTCAGAGCTTTCAGTCGGTTTTGGCTAGAGGTCTTTGCTGAGGGTGGGATCGTGATCCACTGTGTCAGGTCCTGTCTCTGCAGCTTGAGGGCTCGGCTTGATTATTCCGCATAAACAACTCACCCAAAACGTGGCGGTTGCTCCTGCTCTGGTTTCCTGAGACCCCCCTCGGTTGGGTTTCTGTCTGCTGCTCTTGCTGAGCCAGGCAGCTCTCGGAAAGCTTGGAGCGATCCTTGCTGCAGGTTACCCTGGGTCAAAGGCAGCCCCTGGGCTCTGAGTTGCTTTCCTGCATCTTCTTGTCACAGGAGGTTTCTGTGGAACATGCAGGGTAGGGAAATGGGGCTGGGGGGAGCTGGCAGCACGGCCGTGAGTCTGTCTGCCCCTGTTCTGCTTCATCTTGGGGGCTCTGTACCACAGATCATCCCCCGCCATGGTGCCTGTGCTGTCCCTGCTGCTGCTTTGTCTTGTTCTGCTCACCCTGGTGATGGCTGCAGAAGAACCGTGAGCTGGGATGATGAGGAGGCTGCTCCCAGCCCTGCAAACACCCTCATGGAAATCCCATTTCCAGCACCTCCGAAGGATATTCAAATTAAGCCAAACCATCCCGCGTGCTTTTTAACCCCACAATTGCATTTAATTAATTTTTTAAAAGAAGGACTCTGTGCAATCCTTCCATCTGTAGAGATCTTTGGTGGAAGCTTTGCTTGCTCTGCACGGAAACCCTTGAGCCCAAAGTGCTTTGAGCAGTGAATTGCTCTCCCCACTCTAACCCCAGAAAGCAGCTCAGGCACGTTCTCCTCGATGGAGCCTTCCCAGAGTGTCTCCTCCAGACGCTGTCCCTGTTGGGGCTCCTCCGGGGACACCATCTCCCCTTCCCTCCTCAGATGCCGCATGAGGACCCACCTTCACCTCCTCCCAGGTTTGCAAGGTCCCGATTTCTTTTCAGTCATCAAGGCCTGGGGGAGGCAACTGGGGCGTCACAGTAAAATGGGAAACCTTGGGAAAAACTCCCATGGATGTGTTGTTGGGCTGGAAGTGGAGGAACCTTAGAGGGCTCACCAGGGAAGGGTCTCTTGGAGCCGTGCAGACCAGGGGCGTTGGGCAATCTGCTGTGGGTCCCCAGAGGTTTTAAAGGCTGGGGGGGATTTGGGGAAAAGCAGCAGTGTTACTCCTGGCTCCTCTGGGAAGAGCATCACCCCCCTCCTGACAGCTGCCTATGGCAGGGATGCTTATCCCCGGAAGAGCCATGAAAAGGAGGGTGGGGGGTCTCCTCTGGGACCAGGTAGCAGTGACAGCTTGGATGAAACGTGTCCCCACCAACCTTGGCCAGCTTCTGGGGTGGGTGGGGGCTGAGCATCACCGGGCTCAGGGAGCTCTGGTCCATCCTGACCACCCCCATCCCCTCCAGCTGGTGGCGAGGTTGGTTGGAAAGGAGCTACTGCCGGCTCCGTTCATGTCACCAGGCTCTGGGGTCACCATCACAGCAGCAGGAGGGCACTGGGGAAGGATGGGGAGGGGATGTGGAGGGAAGAACGTGACCCCACCCCAATGCTCGAGCAAAGGCAGAGCTGGCAGCAGTGAGGAGGGTTGCGTCGGGGCAGGAGGATATGTGTATTTACTGAGACATAAACCTCCGTAATGCTCCGTGGCTGAGCCGGACCCACGCTGGGGCCAGGGGAGATGCTGCCAACCCCTCGCAGTGAGAACCCCCAAATCCCCTCCACTCTCTGCAGCCCTGCTTCCCCCTCCCCGAATCTGCTGCCAAGCGGCGTTTTGAGCAGCTACACTCTCCATATTTACTAGCACTCATAAAACCTCCATTGAAAGGCCCCCGGGAGCAAACCTGGTGCAGCGCAGACTTCCGAGACATCGCCTGGGGAAATAAGCCCTTGGCAGGGAGGCTTGGGCAAAGCTGGAGGGGCTGGGGGGAGGAAGGTGGGGGGCGGCTGTTCCGATCAGGGCAAAAATTCCCTCCAGTCTTTTTTGGCTTTTATTATTTACTTAGCAGATTTGTTTAAATCTTTTTCCTGTCTGTATAAAGAGGCCGGGAGTGTCGCTCTGCTTTGATGCCCGTCGGCGTTCCCGGGCAGAGCGGCGGCTGCTCCCGGAGGTGTGAAGGTGGTGGGAGCAAGGAGGGCTCAGCATCGGTCTCTCCTCACCCAAAACCGTGTGTGGAGGGTGGAGGTCTTGGCTTGATGAAACCCCGCTGCTCCCGAGCCTCATCCCTGCCAGTGATGGGCTGGGGAAGATCAAGTGGGGTTAGAAGAAGGTCCCCCCTGGGCGCTGCTGGCACTTGGGTCAAGTCCATCGTGTTACAGGTCCTGGGTGATGCTGGGACACTAATAGCCCATTAAAGCTGCCCAACACTTGACCTCCCTGGCAGGATTTGGGCCCCCACAACCCACCTTTGTGGGTGCTCAACATTCCCCCCAGCCCCATCCCACAGCCTGAGCCTCCCTCTTGCCAGACCTGCAGAAAGGCTTTAAAGAAGGATCAGCTTTAGGAGAGGGGAGAGCAGAGGTCCTGGTGATCCATCTATTTAACTGGCAGCCACCGGTTAATTGAAGGCTTAATTGAATTAAATGATTTAAGGATTTCCCCTTTGCTGGAGGGGAGGTGGGGGGCTGTGTCCATGTCCTGGCTTTGTGCAAACTCCTTGGGATGGGAGTTTTTCCTCCTCCCATGCTGCAGCACCTTCATGGACCACACATCCTTCCTCCCAGCAGGAAAAAGAGACTTTCTCTTTGGCTTGTTCCCCTGTGAAGCAGTGGCCAGTGTTGGTCCCATGGATTTGGCTTTGCAAGGTGAGGGCTCTGCACCCCCCCGAGCTGCCCCCAGCCCCTCTCAGCTCTGCCACCACCCTGCCCCAGTGCTCAATTAGCAGCACTTTGAAAATCGAGCTCTATCCATAATGCAGAGCTGGAGCCGAGCCCAGCAACAAACCCCAGCCGGGACCAGCACCCCCAGCTCCTGCCTGACCCACTCCCACACCATCCCTGGGCAGGGGGCTGCGGGACCTGGCCCCCAAGGTGCTTCTGCTGGAGGTTGCACATCAATGCCCCAAGCTGGGGTCCCCTCCCTGCTGGAGCACCCCCCCAGTCCCAGTGCTGTGGGGACCCCTCCTTGGCAGTGATGGGGTGGGGGGGGCCGTGTGTCACCTCGCTGGTGGGGAAGGCGCTGCCAGGACGTGGTGGGGTCCCCAGTGTCATGACATCCCTAAGCCATGGCGGTAAGGGCTGACCCTGGTAGGGATGTGATGCCCAGCTAGTGTCTTCAGAGGAGCGGGTGAATCCCAGCCTTCTGCAGCTTTTTTCTCCCCATGTTGGGCTGTTTTCCCCCCAACTCCCTCCCCAGGACCCCCGCAGCCCCAAAAGTCTGGCTCCAATAAACTTCAAAGCCTCCTCCATGGGCAGCCATAAGCTGAAGTGTTTTTTCATGTCCCTTTCACGGTCAGACTCATTATTTCTGCTCGCTGCTGCTGCCGAGGCTTCCCCAGATCTCGTGGGGCAGGGATGCTGGGGAGGGGGGCGTCTGGGGGCACCCCCAACCTCACCTGGGGCAGCTTCGCAGCTCTGCCCATTGCAAAGCAAAGCGGCGACTGGGCAGGATGAGGCCTCACGGTGCATGGCTGGATTCAGGGACAGCAAGGAGCCATCCCATGGATGAGAGCATCAGGGCGAGGTGGGAATCAGAGGAGGGAGGATGCCTTCCTCAAAGCCCCCCCAGGTCCATCCGAGCTCAGCAGATTCCCTGTGGGGCAGGATCAGGCCATGCCTTTGCTCTTCTGCTTTTGAGGATGTTTCAATAGCATCTTTCAGTTGACATGAACTTTGCTGCAGGGTCTGGGAGCCCGGCTGCAGGGCTGAACCCCCGGGGGCTGCCCCAGCAGAACCCCCCTTGGCCCCAGCCAGCCCCCAGTGCCCATCCAACAAAGAACTGGCTTCCTCAGCATCTTTTCCCTGACGTTCTGTGATCTGGCTGAGCGCAGCTGAGTTAAGGACAGATTCCTACGGCCCCCGAGCAGCCTCCTTCCCAGTATCTGCGAATTAAACATTATGTGTGTCAGCGGGGAATTTAGGGAATCAATTGGCAGACAATTAAAGTGCATTGAAATTTGGGTGTATGGAGGAATAGGCAGCAAAAAGGTTTAATCGCGGAGAGCTCCGGGTTGTAAACGGTGCCAGGGAATGAAAACGCTGGGAGAGAGCCATGGGGGAAGTAATACCTGGGGAGCGATGGAGATGCATTTGGCAGACAAAGCCCCCGGCCTTTTAGAAGCTGGAGGAGTTAAAGGCGACGGGGAGCTCAGCTTGGGGGGGCAGCTGCCAAACCCCCCCATGGGCTGCCCAAGCCAGTGGTGAGGCCAGTTGTGCTGATGGGCAAAGAGCAGGGGCTGGGTAACACCCCAATGCCTGCGAACCCCCCCATTGCCTGCGAACCCCCCCAATGCCTTCAAACCCCCGGCTCGGCTCTGGCTGCCAGCACTGGTGATTCCTGCCCTGACTCAGAGCGAAGGGGCCCTGTGGTTTGTCCCCCCCCTCCAGTGCTCTGCCTGCGGGACAAAAGGCAGCCTGGGGCTGCTTGACCTCGCCGCCGTTTCGGGGTGGTTTCTTTTCACGGCAGCTTCCACAAAGCGCCGGATTGTTTCCCCGCGGCAGCCGCCAGCTCTGCCAGTGTTCTTGTCTTCTCCGAGACGGTGGAACGTGGAGGGAGGCTTTTTGTTCCGAGGAGCTGCTCCAGGCATGGCTCCTGCACCCAGCGTTGCCCATCAGGCTACTGGCTCAGCATGGGGAAAGCCGGGATGTCCTGGGATGCTCAGCACGGTTTTGGTCACCTCTCTTGGGGGGCTGCAGCGCAGCAGCCCCCAACTCCACCCATCCTGCATGAGCACCTGGGGATGCTGGGTTGAGTTGACCTTGGAAGGGATGGGAGGAACCATGCCAAGGGCAAGGTCATGGGTGAGGGATGTGAAGGTGCACACACACACACACACATCACCACAGCCTCGCTCAGCGGCCAGTTGGGGCTCGGGAACCTTCACTGGGAGCCAATCGATCCAGCAGCTCGGAATAGGCAGGTCGGGCTGGGGAGGCATCCGCCAGGGTCACGCAGACAAGAGCAAGCACCTGGGACTAATTGCACTAAATAAATGAGCAATGAAGGGCATTACAGGAAGACTAAAACATCCCAGACCTCTCCCTGACCCCCTCATAGTTCGCCTGGAAGCAGCCGCTTGGCCGGCAGCTCCGGGATGCTCAGCCCGGCTGTTCCCAGTGGGATGGGGGACATCGTGGCCACCCCCGAGGGCAGGAGGGCTGGGGGGCCGTGGGGCACAGGCCGGGCGGGCAGCTGCTGGTGGCGAGGAGAGACTGAAGTGCTATTGTCCCGGGGGCGGATGGGCCGCAGAGGGAGAGGGCAGGATTTGTCCTGGCGTGTGCTGAGCCCCAGCCCAGGGAAGATTTCGGCTTGCGGTTGGGGAGCCCCATGTCAGGGACAGCAATGGGGCTGGCGGGATGTGGCAGTCTTGGTTGGGGAGCACTGGGACGCACCGACTGCATCCCCCCAGACCCAGTCTCCACCTTGCTCCGAGCCGTGCAAAAAAACCCTGGGGGGGTTTTCCTCCTCGTGGGCACCCCCAGCAGCGGAGCCCCCACTGAATCCTGGCCGTGGCACCCCTAAAATTATCAAGTTTGCTCTTTTTTCCTTCTGCAAATGAGCCAGGGACTGTTCCTGCCCTTCCAGCAGACCCAGGCGGCAGCACAGAAACACCGCGTCACCCCAGCAAAGCAGGTCCCAGGGCTTCCAAACTCCACCAACCCCGGGGTGAACCTCCCATTTTGGGGCCACACCACAGCTTCAGCCCTCCCATTCTGCTGTGCCAGAGCAGGGCCAGATCCTTCCAGCGCTTTCTGTAAGGCGCCAGCTCGGATAAAAACGCTTTCAGAGGCTGTGGGCGCGGGGGGAGCGGGGCTGGGCACAGCCAGCCATAAATCCAATGTCAAGGGCGACGTGGAGCCATCTATCGCCCGGCCCCGCGCGGGTGGGATCAGCCACCCACTGATGGAGCACCCACGGGTGGTGCTGGGGGAACGACGGACCAGCAAGGGAAGTGATGACTGTGCAAGAAAGAGAAGCGGGGAAAATGTCCAACAAAGCCCAGGGTGGGCTGGGCGTGATTCTGGTGTCTGCGGGACCCCCATCCCCATCCATCCATCCTCCCTCAAAGCCCAGGGTGAGAAGATGCTTGTTAGAGGATGATCTTGTGGCTCGGGATACAAGAGGCCACGTGGGTCATTGGGTGGGCCCAGCCCATCCTGGAGCTGCTCTTCATCATGCGATGGAGAATTAATGAGTAGTTAATGAGTTTAATGAGGAGGAGAGTCCAGCCCATTAGCCGTCCTGGCTGCTCTGGGAGGCTATAAGGTGGGTGGGGGGTGATGGGGGTGCTGCCTGCAAACCTCATTTGGGGGTTTGCACAGCTTCTAGCTCCCTAAAAACCTTAATTTAATGTAAGTCTTGGTTTTCTGCAGGGCTGCAAATCCCCAGTGGGGGAAAGGAGCAGGGACCAACAGCGCAGCTTCGTGGTGTGCTGGGGCTCAGGTCAGTGCTGGTGCAGGGGGAGTTCACTCCCTCCATGCTGGGCTTTACCTGCCCCCCCACCACCACCACCCTCCAGAGCCTCACTCCCTCCCACCCAACACACTTAACAAGCAGCCAATTTGCTGGGAAGGAAATAAAAAGGTAGGCAATTAAAGAGCTGGTAGCCGCAATGAGAGCAGGTCAGCGGTTCACCTGCTAATGCAAGCAGATTTGGTTATGATTCATTAAGTCATTAGCTCCCTTTTAATTGGAGCTCCTTTATGGAGATGCCATTTTACCTGTGCAGAGAAAATGGGAGTTGGGAGTGAAGGGATGATGGGTGAGACCCATCCTTGCAGCATGGCAGGTAGGGGGGAGCCCCCAGGCCCCTCAGAATCATGTTTGGGTGCTGGAAACCAGAGCAGCCCATTTACTTGGCAGATTTGGTGCAAGCCAGAGAAAGGATGGAGATAAGGAAGGGGATGGGGAGCAGCTGGAGGATGCGGGGAAGGGAAAGGAGCTGTGGGTTTTGGGGGACCAACATCTTCCCTGGCCCAGCCCCAGCCTCCTTAGAGCTGCTGGCCGGCAATTACCAGCCATTACAGCTTTCCCAGGAGCGGCGTGAGGCTTAATGCAGCCAGTTTCAGCTGCCTGCTCGCTTCCACCGAGGAGAAAACTTTGTTAAGTGGTGATAACCATCAAGGAGAGCCGAGAAATCCTGGCCCTGGTGCCCACGGCACTGGGCAGCAGAGAGCCAGGATGCTCCAGCTCACTGGGCGATGGGGAGCCCAGCGCAGGCGGCTGCAGCTCGCTGCTGCACGGAGCTCAACCCCAGATTATTCCCTGATGGGATTAGGGATAATCCTGGTTTTCTCTAAACCCTCCAAGATTTTTCCATTCTCAAACCTATGGCTGAGCCTCGCGCTTGCCCAGGGTTGCCAGCCTGGCCCCGCCACCTTCCTGCGGGTTTTTGCTTCTCCAGGGTGAGTCAGGTGAAGTTGCCTGAATGAAAGACAGGCTCAATTTTAAAGCAGATTAATTAAACTGCATTGCGGGCCTGTGTGGACAGAGTTCAGAATGAAAACAGCCTTAATTCGATTTCTCTGACTTGCAAATCGTGGCAGGGAAGTCAGCTGAAATCACATTAAGGCCGTTTCCACTCTGAACCGTGTCCTCGCAAGGGTTTAATGTAGTTTAACTAATTTAATTTAAATGCTTATTGAGACTAACTGGGTTACGTGGCGGGCGCAGGGCTGGAGCCGCCGGGGCTCAGGCTGGGACCTCCACGCGGAGCTGGGTGGGTGGGAATGGGGCAGCAGCATCACCCCTGTCCCACCGGGTGCCAACCAAACCCACGGTTTGTGTTGGGAACTCCTCATTTCTGCCCAAAGCTGCTCTCTGCTCAGGTGGCTCTGCCAGCGCATCCCGGGGTCACCGAGCGCCCGGATTCTCCGCAGTTTGCAAACTTCATGCCATAAATTTTTCAGGGGCAGCGCTGGCCAGGGATGCCTGGTTGTGGAGGGCTGGAGAAGAGGAGGCTTTTTGTTCTCGTGCTGCGGTGGTCAGAGCTGGGCCAGGCTGCCCAGTCCCGGCCGCGCCGCCCAGGGACAATGAGCCGCTTCTTGAAGCCGCCGTTTCTTTGCCCTGTGGAGGAATGTCCCCCCGAAACGTGGTGGATGGCAGCAGCCACGTTAAAAGGCTTGAGCGAAGGTCACAGCTCACTGCCGTTGTCTGACAGCGGAGTCTTAGCCTGGCGTTATTTTGGGGTGCACCTCCACAGCTGCCTTTGCTTCACTCCTTGGAGCTCAGGATGCTCCAGGCTGCTCTGGGGCTGCTCAGCCCCTCGCCTCCATCCCAAACCTGGCAAGTCACCAGCCACCAAAGGTTTGTGCCACGTCCCCCAGCCCACGGAGCCAGGAGCGGTTTTGGCGGGTGGTGAGGAGACACATCAGGTCCCCACATGCCACCAAGCAGCATGTCAGCCCCTACCGCCGGCGTCAGCCCTGGCTGAATCACCCGTCAGATATTCCCCGCACAAAGGACTCATTTTCCTCCGTTTTCGCCAGGCGGGTGTCACCGGCTCCGACCCGGCGGCTCCCAGGGGTCCCACCCTAAAACCCGGGCCCTGGACCAAGAATCCCCATTGCCATCAGCCTTTTTCCTTTTTATTGCATGAATGGGAAACGTTCGTTTTACACGGCGAGGAAAAGCGAAGGGGGCTGCCCAAACCTGGCAGCGAACGCGTCCACGACGGCCGCTACGACGTGCAAAGCGCGGGGTGATGCGGGGCAGGGGGGCAAAACCCCAGCCCCCGGCTCCATAAATTCCCCAGGTTTAATGACTGAATTTTGCCCTGCGTGAATCTCGTGTCAAAGGGGAATAAATCTCCCGGTGTTTATAGCCGCGGCTTTGTCACCAATTAGGATGTTATTATTGGATTAGATGCAAGTAGATAGAAGCCTCCAGGGGCAAAGTCATCCTTGGGGGAAAGCTCAGCAGCTGGGGGGGGATGTTCCGGGCCGGCATTGGGCTGTGGGGGCTGATCCTGGGCTGGAGGTGGAGGCGGATGCTCCCCAGGGTTTATCCCTCGAGGGAAGCACGTGGCTGAGAGCTGGAGCACCCAAAATTCAGCTCTACGCTTCCCGTGTGCTGGAGTTGGGGGTTGCCAGGTTCTGGGCCCCCAAATCAGTTTGCAGTGACTTGGGGTTTGGGGAATGATGATCGCAAGGAGGGTCAGGAGAGCTTTTAGGGCTTGGCTGTGGCTCCCTGGGGCACCCCCATTTCAGCTGGGCTTCAAGGGGGTCCCCGGCAGGTCTGGCCACCACCAAACACCTTCACCTCATCCTGTTCTTCTTCAGTGTTCGCTTCTTACTGAGGCACAAAAGAGCCTTTGTGGCCTCGGAAGGAGCGTTGCCAGACACAGGACGGGGCTTTCACAGCACATCTGTCTGCACAGCTGTGCTGGGGACCCTGGGATGCCACAGGGGACCTGGGAGGGGGTGACCTTCCCAGGCAGGAGCTGCTCCAGTGAGGCCACCGCAGGCTGCACACAGAGAGATGGGGACATCACCTGGGACCTGCCCTCATTTTTAGGGCCTCCATAAGTCACCCCACTAAAAGGGCAGCACAGGCACCCAGAGGCTGCAGCTCAGGAGCCTCCATCGCCAGGCTGCTGAGCAGCTCCGTGCCTCAGTTTCCCCACCCGGAGCAGAGTCGGGGTTGGAAGGGGGACCTCCTGACCTCGCAGAGGGGACACGATGCTCCCCAATTGCTCCTGGGATCTGCTGGGCCCTAAAGGAGCGAGTCCAGCACCATTTTCACCCCGAGACGCGGTCAGGGAGGACGTGGCCTGGGGGACGGTGACGTCCCCTGTGCCCAGAGGTGTCACATCAGCGGCAAAACCCAGGGTGGGGGCAAGACGGGGCTGCCTCGGGGGGAAAGCGGCTCCTCCGGGGTCTCCCTGGGCAGAAGGGTTTTGTGATTTTTTTTTTTTTTTTTTTTTTTGTCCCCTCTTTTTTTTTACCCTTTT
>JAVSBS010001699.1:26982-43469 GCA_033124195.1 Coracias cyanogaster
CCGTGACCACGTCGCACTGCGTGACGTCCCGGTCCCGCACACGGAGTCGCCGAGCTGGCGGTGCGTGACGTCGGTGTCCACGACTCCTGCTCCCCGTCCGACCCGACCTATCCGACCGATCTCTCACCATCGGCCTTGGTGTCGGCATCGGGGCAGGCAAGCAGATAGGCGATCGGGTCACCAGGCCGTCGGGTGAGCAGCTGCTTCCCTCTAGCGGCACCGGCCCTCCCGCTCCCGGGGCTGCCGGGCCGGAGGGGCCGCTCACGGCGAGGGAATAAGGGCCCTTTGTCCGCAGTGGGACCAGGGCTGCCCGTGGGAGGGGGAGGCCGGTTTCTGACCCCCAAGGGGACAAAGCGCACCGCGGGTGTCAGCCTGGTCTGGGGCAGTGCCGCAGGCAGGCGGGGATGTGCCCGGAGCTCTGCGGGCCCTCCCTGGCGTTGCCACCGCTTCGCCCAACTCCATTTACCTGCCGCTGCCCCCCTCCATCCCCGCCGCCCCGGAGCCGCTGCCCCTGCCCGGGCAGGACCGGGAAAGGCCCGGCCCAGGCCCGGCCCAGGCCCGTTTTCCCCCGTGACAAGCGAGGAGCGGGCCCAGGCAGGCCCAAGCTCCCCATCCCCGGGGTGTTCCGGCAGCACCGCCGGGCCCCTCCAGCCGCTGCACCGGCCCCGGTGCCGCCCCACGTGGCTTCTCTCTTCCGGGACTGCATCTCCCAAGAGGCCCTGCGGGAAGCCGCAGCCAATAGAAAGCGGCGTTGCTCAGCGAGCGGGTCGCCGTGGGGCACGCCGGGAGCGGTGGTCCGTCCAGCCGCGGGCTGGGCCAATCAGAACTACAGGTCCCAGCATGCCGCGGAGGGGCGCGGGCCAATGAGGAGCGGGCGTCTTGGCTGGGCGCGCAGGCGCGCTGGGGCGGGCGGCCGCGGATTCATGTGGAGGTCAGGGGCGCTGCGGGAGGGAGCGGAGCGGAGCGGGGCGGGCGGGCCCGGTACGTCCCGGGGCGGGGACCAGGACCAACTGCGGCCTGCGGGCGGGAGCTGGGGCCGCGAACCGGGGCCGAGTTGCGGCCTGCGGGAGGGAGGCGGCCTTGGCTCACCGGGGGGCCTGGCCTTGGGGAGAGAGGCCTAGGGAGGGAGCGGGGAGAGTGGGGCCTGGCGGGACCTCCGGGAGGCGGCCGGGGCGGGTTCAGGGTGTGGGGAGCCTCGATTCGGGGAAGGCGGCCTGGGGCTGCGGGGTGACAGGAGGGGGCTGCGGGGCTCGGCTCTGAGCCCAGAGAGGTGTGCGGGTGGAGGAGGCCGCGGGGCTGAGCTGGCTCTTGAGGGGAGAGAAGGGGTTGCTGTGGGGCATGTTGCCACTGCAGGCTGGGTTTGTGGGAGAGGCGGTTAATCCTCCGCAGGCACTGCACGGGACACCCTGGGCTTCTTGCTGAACGTGGCTTTAACAAGTTCTTGCGTTTTTCTGCAGGAGGGACTTTTTAAAGGGGCTAGAACTGGACGTGTGAAATGGCTGCGAAGGTGTTTGAAAGCCTTGGGAAGCTTGGCCTGGGGTTGGCTGTTGCAGGTGGAGTTGTCAATTCTGCTCTTTACAATGGTGAGTGGGAGAAGCTGAGTGCTTCCACCTCACTTTATCTTTTGGGGTTTTTTTTTGTTTGGACAGTAGCTTGGCTGCTCTGTGCTTTTATTGCTAATGGCACTGGGGGAGAACGGACATGAAGCCTTGCTGGGCTGGCATCGTCCAAGCAAGAGGATCGGAAGATCCTTTCTCTAGAAATCTGTCAATTAATTGCTGCCCTTGTGAGCAGACTGGGGTCCAGGAGGCACAGCTGCATCTTCTCTTTGCCTTGTTGCTCTAAACAGTCTTAATTAATTTCATCGCTTTCCTGTAGCAAAAGGTCTTAACTAGCTCTGATAGATCATTTCCATGGAGAAGGTTGTGGTGGTACAATGGGTAGCGATAGTGAAACCACCCTTGACGTGCTGTTTTCTTCTCTAGTTGATGCGGGCCACAGAGCTGTCATCTTCGACCGCTTCCGCGGGGTCCAGGACACAGTGGTAGGAGAAGGTACCCACTTCCTCATCCCCTGGGTACAGAAACCCATCATTTTCGACTGCCGCTCTCGCCCCCGAAACATTCCTGTGATCACTGGCAGCAAAGGTGAGTGGCTGGACCTGGCAACTGTGGGAGAACCAGGTGCTCTGATGATCTTGTTTTTCCTTCAGGACGCGGAGATCCCATTTGTCCTGAGTCCAGTTTGGCACAGTCAGGAATGGTTTGATCTCTTTTAATGGTTGGACTTAATGATCTCTAAAGGTCTCTTCCAACCAGAACGATCTTATCTTTTTAGTTACAGAACAGATTAAAGGACCTTTCCTTCATTCCTGTAAATCTTCCCATAGCATCCCTGCCTTTACAGCAGGGCAAGTAATTCCCTGCATTGCCAAAAAAAATGAAGCGTAAATCTTATCTTTAAAGAGGATTTGGACCCCAAGGTGAAGGGGTAGTGAAAATACAACTCTACTGGCAAAAAGAAATGTGAATGTCTGTTATTTGTCATTTCGTTGCCCTGGAGAGGACAGCTTTTGGGTGTCTCCCATCCCTGTGGTTTGCCACTAAACTCAAGACTTTTCCTACAGATCTCCAGAACGTGAACATCACGTTGCGTATCCTGTTCAGACCAGTGACGGCCCAGTTACCGCGGATTTTCACCAGTATTGGCGAGGACTACGATGAGCGTGTCCTGCCCTCAATCACAACCGAGATCCTCAAGTCTGTTGTGGTAAGGACAGCGTGAGAGCTGCAGAGTTCCGCCGGTCATCTCTCTTTCCTTTTAGCAGCGAGTGACCTGCTGGATGTCGTGCTCCAGAATAAGACTTCTCCTTCCACCCCTCAGGGTCTCATTGATCCAGAAAAGCTAATTGTAGCTACACTAATTGTTTCTCCATCATTCTGACTGCTTGGCCTGACTTGATTCACGTTGTGTGGTCTCTGGATGGAAAGAGGTTTCTTTGTTAGCTGCTCTCAGCTGTTAGCTCTGCTTTTCAGGTTGGGGCTCGCGGTCAGGAGGAAACCGGGATTCTCACTTCTCATGGAATCTCAGATTTCAGTTTACTGAAGACCGCTGGTTTTGGAGGCATCCCCAGGGGACTGCCAAATAATCACTGACCAGCTTTAGTCCAGCTTTTACCTGAAGTGCTCAACTGGACACCACCTTCCCCCTCTAGTTTTTGTTTAGATTCCTGGTCATTCCGTCTTCCTCTTAATTCAAATGCTCAGTGTTTGCTGCCTTTTGGAGAAGTGGATGAACACTGGGGCTCGTGGGTGCAGAGACAGGCAGGGCATGGAGAATCCAGCAGTTCTGAGAGCTTTCTTCTCACTGTTGTCCATCTTGATTTCAGGCCCGTTTTGATGCTGGCGAGTTGATCACTCAGAGAGAGCTGGTCTCGAGGCAAGTGAGCGAAGACCTCACAGAGAGAGCGGCAACCTTTGGGCTCATTCTGGATGATGTGTCCTTGGTAAGACCTCTTCCTTTTTGGTTTTTCTCTTTGGAGTGGGCCCAAATAAGAGCAGTGAGAAGAGACTGGGTGGATGGCCAGAGAAGGGTGGGCTGGAAGTTTGGGCCTGCTTGTCTGTTTGCCATCGCATGAGATGTAGCGGTTACCGCTCGAGTCAGTACCTCTGGTTTTATCGTTGGCCTGTGACCTTGAGCGAGCCCTTGAAGGCTCTGTGGCACTGGCTTATCAACAGGCTTCGCTGTCGTGGGGCTTTTATAGTTGGAATGAAGAGCAGATGATTCTGGGGGTGATGGATCAGGCTGTACGTTGCTTTAGAGAAGGTGGATGTTCTACAACCACCCTGAGACAGGGAGAAAGTGCGAGGCTTGAAGAGGTAGTGAAAATACCCACTTTTCATGGGATTTTTTTTCTGTGAAGTATTTTTCTCCTACCTGTGTAGTCCTGTAAGACTATTCAAGGTAGAGGCTTTTCCCTCCTACCTCCCTAGAAGCTCTGTAAATTAAATCTTCTGTAATCAGGTTGGTATGTGCTCCTCTCCCTCTCTCCTTTGGAAGTCCCCTCAAAAGCCTGCCTAGAGGAAAGGGAAACAAGCTCTTTTAGCAAGTCTTTGCAGGAAGTTGACTTTGTTGCTACAGAATGTGAGGTTTGACTCTTTGTTTCTGGTGCTTTCCACTGCACGAACTACTGAAGGAAATTGGCCTTTCCCCTGCCCCATCCCAGGAGCCCGCAGCTGCCCAGACAGCCTGGGCTCACCACACCAGTGCACGACGGAGCATGGAAGGTGGAAGAAGCCTCAGCAGACAGGGCTTCCCTGCCTTGGGACGGGGGTTCCCAGTGAGCCGACCAAGTGGGGATGGCCGGGGAGTGTGATGTGTTTCTGAAGGGACCGTTACTGGTCTGCTGGACTGGAGCTGTGCTTGGGCTGTCTCCCTTGAGACTTCAAAACTGGATTAGGAGGCTCCTGCTCCCAGTTTCTCTTCTTTTAGGGGTACTGGCTTTCCATCTCCATTCCAGTTTCACTGGTAGAGGCAGGCTGTGTCCCCGCTGGGAGCTGCGCGGGTCACAGCAGTGCTGCTGTGGTCTGTCAGTGGTGTGGACTTTGCTTGATTTTTGCCCTGCAGACCCATCTGACCTTTGGCAAGGAGTTCACGGAGGCGGTGGAAATGAAGCAGGTGGCCCAGCAAGAAGCAGAGAGAGCCAGATTCATTGTGGAAAAGGTACCGTGTCCTTTTGGGAAACTTGGAAATGCTCCTGGTGTCTCCTTCCCACTGCAGTGAACATCCCACTCGCCTGTCCAGGAGACTGGGCAGGTTGAATGATGAAGCCACTTAGGGTTGTAATGCTGACACCGTTCTCAGCCCTGGCATGTGGTTATCGGATAGATAAAGCCTGAGGTTGGTTTTGTTGGGTTTGGGGCTCTTTTTTTTCCTTTTACTACCATGTCGTGGTCTTGCTGGACAGAAATGTCTGCATGGAGAAGGGAGGAAACAGCACTTGGGAAGAAGTGTCAGTCAGAAACAGGATTCAGGGTTGAGATTTGCAACCCAAGTGATCCTGCAGTCTGTGAATTTGGAGAGGGTGGCCAGAGCTTTCCTTGGTGGTCGATAACCAGGTGTGTTACTGATCACACAGTCTCAGATCAACCCTTGGTGAGCATCCACACTAACAATTTTGTGTTAAAGTACCCCAGGAACAGCGGAGTACATACACCCGAGGAGAACCTGCAACTACACCTACAGTTAATCCAGCAGATGCACGTAATCAGGCAGGATAATTAAACAGTACAAGTGTTTATCTGACCTGGTTTTAACTCTGCTGAAGTTCGCAAATCTTTCACAGACAATTTTCCACCGAGTACCGTTTGGTGGGTTAATGTTTCATGAGGTTAAGACCGATAAGGCAACTTCAAGATGGTTTTTCAACCTTTTTTCCACACAAAACAGAGAACAGCTTTCAAATAAAACCACCTTCTATCTTCACTCTCCTGCAGGGGGAAAAGAACAAGAAGGAGTGGTGAAGTGGGAATTTATATTTTAAATACGACAATAGCATATTCCTTCCCTGTTGCTTGTTTTCTCTGCCGCTCATTCCCCTTCTCATTGCTTGCACTCAGGCCGAGCAGCAGAAGAAGGCAGCCGTCATCTCTGCCGAAGGAGACTCGAAAGCGGCCGAGCTGATTGCCAACTCGCTGGCCACTGCAGGCGATGGCTTGATAGAGCTGCGCAAGCTGGAGGCAGCCGAAGACATCGCGTACCAGCTCTCGCGGTCCCGCAACATCACCTACCTGCCCTCTGGACAGTCTGTGCTCCTCCAGCTGCCGCAGTGACCCTGGCTCTGCCGCCGTAGCTAGCCTGGTCACCTCAACCTCCCAAGATCAGCCCTTTCCAAAAGAATCTTTGCAATTTCCTCATTGGTAAAAGCAGAGGAAATTAAAATTCAACCCATTTTTGAATTCTTAATCAAATAAAACTGAACAAGAAACCTGCATTCCTCCCATGTATGGTCAGAGCAGCGGCTCCACTGACCATTAAGCTAGGTTTGAGAATTGCCCCTTTCCAGGCAGTTTGAGCAACAAGGAGCAGAGTTTTCATCTGTTCGCTCCTGGGACAAAAGAGGTAGCCCAGGTGACTCCCTGACCACAGGAGTCTGTATCAGTCGGGTTTCACAGCGATGCTTCAGTGCCTTCAGGCTGACCTGAAGGTCAGTCCAGACCTGCAGGTCCTGGACTATGGCACGGGGACACTCAGGGCTTGCTCTTCAGTCAAGCTGGTCTTTTTTCAGGTGTCAGCTGAAGGTAAGAGACACCTCAGTGGTTAGGACAGCGAGCCGGGGGCACGGGTCGAGTGGTTTGTGGCTGAGGGTGAGAATAGCAGAGAACGGCACCTACTGCGTCACTCGGATGGAGTAGGTGGATCTCGGGCATGGAGAAGATGCTTCCTCTGCAGGAAGTGCTTCTCGTGTACATGCCAGCAATGGGACATCTCCGCTTCTCCCCCCCAGCGCTGCACACTGATCCGTTTGCTGCCGCTTGCCCTGTTGTGCAGCGTTGGTTCTGTCACCAGAGTCTAAAAGCAGCAGTTGGCCTATTGCAAACGGCACCCGGGACAAAGGGAGGATGACTCGGTGCTCCCTGGCTCAGGCAGTCGGAGGTGGGCAGAATTCTCCGTTACATCAATGCTTTTATTATTTAGAGAACATGAATTGCGAGGAGGATGTGAAGGATTTGAGATTGTATAACCAGCCTTCAATAAATGTCACGGTCCTAAGCGTAGTAGTGTGGGGTGGTTCTTTTTTGTACTTCAGAGAATGAAGGTCGGGGTCAGTGGAGCAAGACACCTCATGCTTGTGCTGGATTATTTGGATTAAAGTCACTGAGCACAGGCCAATAGGTCTTGCTCCTGACAACTTCAAGCTTGCAACATGGTTCTTAAGCTGAATTCCTGCAACGAGGTAAGGCTGAGAGTATCTTGACGTTATTGAGAGACCTTTTTCACTGCTTTCTGTGCATGGTTCAGGCTGTTTACTACATAGACATATATTTTTTTTTCCAGGGTGCTCTTTGGATGCAACAACCTGCTGCTGGAAAGAGAACGGGGGTGTATTGTACCAGCTACAGCCTACAGTGAACATCAAACCTGCCCGCGGCTGTTGGAGTGCAGCGTGGTAGCCCCCCGTGCTGCGCGCAGGGGGCTCTCCGGTGTCTGTTATCCCCGAGCAGCGCAGTCTTAGGTGGGTGTCATCGCTACCCTGAGGATGCTGGGCCCTTGAGAAAGCTGCTGTGAATGGCGGGCTCGTTTTCCCATCCCACAGCCACCTCGCGTGATTGCCCTCACCTCTGGCAGCGCGGAAAGGCTCGCCTGCTTTTTCTGACGCTCTCGCAGTGATGAGGTGCCTGAGCTCGCAAAATATTTTAAGCAACTAAGCAGTCAGGTCCATAACTCCCAAATAACTTCCAGACCTCTTCCCCCTCCGGTGCTCTCGCTCTTTATTCTGGTTTACCGCTGCAGAGACTTCTAAGGAAGCTTCCACTTTTCTCCCAAGGCTCCTTTTAAAGCCCCTTTAGCGTTTCCTGCGTTTCTCTCCATTAGTTTCATGCACCAGGTGTTGGGCTCCAAACAGCGTGTCTGAAATCCCTTCTCAGCTGCAGCTCTGCATTCCCTCTCCCTCCAGTTCTGTATTTTCAGTGGAGTGTGGAGCGTTTCCTGCTGTTGGCCTCTCTGGAGGAGACGTCTGAGGCTCTAAGGGTGGCCCCTGGGTCTGATTAATCACCATTTCTTTTGCTTTTGGGTGTAATTCTTTTTACAAATGTTCCCTGGCTGTTAACTGCTCTTTTACCCTGGCTCTGCCTCGCTAGATGCTTAAAGCTTCCATGAGCTCCTCGGACTTCAAAGCTTGTTTCAAACTCCTTGTTTATATTGTGTTTATAGCTGTTCTCAACCCTGTTAGACCATGTGGAGCTGTCTGGTTCCAGATGGGAACGGTGACCCTAAAACCAGGACGTGGTTTTGGGTGGGCTGCTGGGTGAGGAATCACCCTTCTTGCTGGATGGGTGCTGCTCCGAGAGCTGTACGAGCGCTGCCTGGCATCCTCTGCCAAACTTCTCAGACGCTGGCAGACGCCTTGGTGCAAAAAAAAACCAAAACAAAAAGTCAGGATTGCGTAGTCAAAGCCCGGCGTTCCCGGCCGAGGCTGCACCGAGGCGGGTTGAGGGCTGAACTCCACTTCCTAGGGTGCTGCCCCATCCCTCGCAGCGCTCGGGAGGCGTTCGCAGGGTGTGAGCGCTCTCAGAGCTCTACTTGTTCGGGCAACAGAAAGCTCTGGGCTTGGGTAACATGAAAGCAGCTCCAGCAAACGTGGCATCTCCACCCTCTTGGTTTGGCGTTTCTAACCTTGCCGCTCTTCATCCGGTAACAAAAACTCACTCGTGAAAGAAGCGTGACCTGGGGTGGAGAAAGGAGATGGGGTCAAGATGTGTGGCTCTGTACTGAGGGCAGGGGGGGAGTTCTGTCGTGCGGGTCCTGGTCTGCAGCCTCCACAGCCCGCTTGATCAGCCTGACGTCCTGCCACCGTCACCTGCTGGGCTGGCTCCCAGCTGCAGGGCAGAGCTGCCTGCTCTTGGCAACACTCACGTGTATAAAGGTGCTGGAGATGCTCCAGAAATGGCAAATCTCAGAGAGAGCAGGAGAGGGGCTGGCTTCTGACCATGGCTAGAGGAGCCACCACCATCGGTGACACAGAATTCCCTGACCACCAAGTGCCACTTCCTCTGGGCAAGCCGCTGCAGCCCAAGGTGAGCTGTGATCATGGCTGGGATGCAGATGGATGATGTCACTTGAAATGTGAAGAAACTTTGGGCTTGTTTCCGCGAACAGAAAGGGGAGCAGGCCCGTGTCCGGCTGGATTCCCTCTGGCTGAGGGCAAAGGCACAAATCTGCCTGATGGAAGCGTTTCCTGCACTGGTTCTGCTGGGTGGGCTTTCTGCTGCTTCTCGGCGGGTGAAACCTTTCGCTTTGGGGAGGGTAATGCTCGCTGTGGTCTGGTTTTCTTCATTTTTGCCACCTATTTGCACAATACACTTCAAATTTAGTATATTTGACAATGGCTAATGACCACGTACTCCTGGATCTTCCCATTTTCCAACAAATTGTGACAGTTAGCACTAACGTGTTGGAGCCGGGGTGTTCCGCAGGTGAGTGATGGAGCTGTAGGTTCGCTGTGGTGGCCCGCGGTGGCCAGGAAGGACGCTTGCAAAGAGGTCCTCTTCTTCAGAAGGTGAGATGAATGCAGGCTGAGGAGCACCCAAGCTCTGCTCCCACCAGATGGCAGCAGCAATTCTGCTCCGACTGGGGAAGGGGACCAAAAGGTGTCCCTCAGCAGAGAGGTCACCATGCCCTGGGCAAAGTGTGGACATGGACACGGACAAACAGAATAGCACAACTTTCAGGTAAGGAAGAAAAAGCACAACGTGGCACAAGAGCTGTCTGAAGGGGAACACAACCTGGGCAGGCAGGAGTTTGTGCGGGAGAGCCCGTAGTTTGGTGGCCCCAGAGTAACAGCGGCACAGACTCATCGCTCGTAGTTCTCTGAATACGACCCCAAAACTAAACTACAGGGACCAAGTTTGGGCAAAGGTCTGCTGGAAATGGGCAACCTAAGACCTGCTGGGGTGACGGGAAGGTGCTGTGTGAGGGGAGTGCAGCCCCACTGCTGCCAGGACACAGCTTCTGCTTGAGCCCAGCCTGAGTTGGGTGCCACCGTCACACATTAAAGCCCCAGGAGCCCAAGTGGTATCTCCCTGCCCACCATTCTGCCTTGGCCACAAACCTCCAGAGAGGTTTGGTTTGGGGTTTTCTCTTCCTGGGAGACTGTTTTACTTCTTCCTTTCATGCTCAGCTCTGCACTGGCCGCAGCAGCTGGGCCAGCCCCTTAGCAACATTCAGACCAGCCAAACAAGCTTTTTGTTCACGATAAACAGGAACCTGCCCGATTTCCCCTGTGCTCACCCTCTCTCCCTATTTAATAGATAACCAGCCTACTTGACTTGTGGAGAGGAGCCCGAGAGCACCCATGTGGATGGACACTCTGGAGCAGCTGGAATTCGCAGCGTGGCTGGTGCGTGGAAACGGGCATCTGCTCCCTGACCGCGGCTGATGCGTTGGAGCCGAAGCCTCTCCAGGTAACGGAGCTCCCCGAGTTGGTGGTAATTTGTACCCTGCAGCAAGCTGGCAGCGCGTCTGAAGTGGGTAGAGCAAGGGATAGGGAGGAGTTTCCTTATTGCTTCCTTTGTGCTGTTTATATCCAAGTGGATCTAGCAGAAAATGCCTCTGTCCTGAAACAGAGGATGTTGGGGAAGTGCGGGGGGCGGGAAAGCACTTTTGGAAGTGAGTAGGAAATAATGTCCTGAGCCAGGCTGGAGCCCAGCTCAGCTGGGCCACGGGGAGCAATTCTTAGGGCTAAATTTGGTTTAATTATTCTTTGCCTGGCACTAGGCAGCACTGAGGGCTGAGATGTTCTTCATGTGCCTGTTTTTCATCAGCAGAACTCAGCTGACTTCAGTCCAGCAAGTCCTGACTTAACACTAGCATAATTCTCAGAGGTAGGTCTGGTTTACTTAGGGATGACTTTGTGCTTTCGTTTTCTACTTGGTGAAGCAGGAGAGGACTGATACAGGGCAAGGGTATCGGAGGACATAAGGGGATGCACAACAAACTTCCCGACAAAGAAGCATCTGAAGTGTTTAGAAAAATATGGTGGACGCTCCTTTTAATCCCATGTTCACCCAGAGCCATGCTGGGTTTGCTTTCCCCACCCATGGAAAGCACTAAACCCCCAAATCTATGGGGAAAGGACCTGGTGGATCAGGTATCCTGTTCTTGCCAAACACATCCCCAGAAAGGAGAGGAACTAGAGGCTGGGATGCTCCTGTGGGAGGCTGAGCTCAACGGCCGCTGTAAAACCAGCGCTTGGTTGTACAGCACATGCTGCTGATCTGGACCAAGTCAGAGACCTGCAGCAAGTCATCCTTGATGTCTGACAAGGCAAACCGGTGCATCAGCATGAGAAACGGTGTCCCAAACTGAGCTGCAGGAGGGCAGTGCAGAAGGTCGGAGGCAGTGGAAGAGTTGTAAGACGTGTTCATGTCCCCCATGCTGGTAGGGGCAGGAAGAGGCAAGGGAAGAGCGTGTGCAGGATGCCTCTGATGCGGGAGGTTAAAAATATTCAAGAGGCAAGAACAGGAAGGAAGCTTGAACAAGGTGAGTCTATCCCAGAGACGTTAATTCAGACATGACTTTCTTTGGTCTGAGTCTTGCAAAGCTGGTAAGTACAGCTCTGCTGCCCCAGCACTTAGGGCATCCTCCTCCCGAGTGCAGCTTTCCCTAGACAGTTTTCAAACCTTTTTGCTACAGAAAAAGCTTTGCTAGAAGATGGAGTGTGAATGGGAAGGAGTCCAGTTAAACCAGTTTGCTCCTTACCAGTGGCGGTACACAGACCCTGCTTGCACTGCTTTGGTAGGGGTCAGTGCCGATCTGAGCAGGAACAGAAATGCCTCAAACAGCCAGTTCTGGTGACATTTCCATTTTAACAATTTCCCCGGCCCACACTTTAGACCTTCCCTTATGTCAGCAGCCTGCTGGGGAGACCACTTGAGATTAGAGCCTAACTCCAAAGCTGATGAAACAGCCAACAAAGTAAAAGCCCAATTCCATGAGTTTCCCTTGCTCCCATCCCTCTCTTGTCCATCTGCCATATCCCAGAATCTGTAATTTCACTTAATGAAAGAAAAAAAGGCACAAAACCAATGTTCCCCCAAAAGAACTTTTTATTTTTTTTTTTTTTGGTGGCTTGATTTTTATGTGGAGGCTGATGGCGCTGATAATACAGCCCTGTTGCCACCCTACCCCCTGTATCCTAAAGTTAATTCCCCACCCGTGGATCTGTCAGGCTTTTCTGTATTATATACTTGTCAGGGAGAGCCGAGTGCATCTTCTCCGAAGGGCAGAGTTAAAGGTACTGGTGGGGGTACCCAGTGGGTTCCTGAGCCTGCTTCCCATTATTGTGTGTCAGCTCTGCCTGTACCCTCCAGCTCCTGAGGTCTAACCTCGGGCACAAGATGCGGGTGGGTGTCAGCTCTGCTGTATTATTTTGAGGTTGTTAGTCTTTTAATTGTGGCCTTACACTGAACTAGGAAAGGAGAAGGGAGAATGGGAACAGGAGTTTTCTCTGCTTGAACTTCTGCTTTGCTCTGTATAGTCTCAAAGCCCAGTGCCTCTGCACTCGGTGGTGGTTCCCTCAGACAGCACAGGGCTTCCTGTGACAAGAGCTAGCAGGAAAACCCCTTTGATTTCCTTTCACTTCCTTTGCCGTTGCTTGAGAGGATCCCAAATCCTGCAGGATACCTAAAAGATAAAGCATTAATCTGAAAGTCAACTGATTGGGTGGCAGACCCGGTCAGGAAGGTGTCAATGCCCTGCCCATGCCTCAGCTTTTCTCATCCTTGGCTTGTTTTCCTAGTGGGGCAAGGTCCTTACACAACACCCAGCGCCAAGGGCCCTTCTTCCCTGGGGAAGGAGGGAGTCCCAATTGCAGTGGCATTCTTGCAAGTATCAAGTCATGCCTAGTTCAAGCCGTTCCCAAAACAAAACTGTTATCACGTGGAGGCCTCAGGAAAACACTAAGCTTGCGGAGAAGGGCTAGTGCTGTTCCACTCGGTCCTGTTCAGTGCCAGCCCTGTCATCAGCACCAGGCCACTAAGAGCCACCTCTCACCATGGGAGGTGGCAGGTAGGACAGCTGGAAGGCTGCGGGAAGAAAAGGCTACAAGGGCAGGTTCACTGGCTGCTGAGTTTCCCAAGAAATCATCACAGCAGGAGTCTGGATGAAGCAGAGAGCCATGGCTGCCTGGCTAAGTCCAAGAACTCCAGGAAACTTGGCCCCATCTCCCAGCAGCAGAGCTCACGTGGGGCTGCAGGCCCCAGCCTGGGCAAACATCTCCCTTATGAGAGGATTCCAGCCCTGGTTTGCTGCCTGAAAGCCGTATAAAATAACCAGAGCAGATGGCTCAGGGATTGCCCGGGAACACGCCGCTTTGCAAGCCCAAGAAGTCTGCCCACAGCACAGCAAAGTTAATGGCTGATAAAAGCGGGTGTTCACCTCTGTTTGATTTTCTCCTTCCCACACTATTCTGCAGCCGGTACTAGTGGTTATCCCCACCACAGAGCTTGCTACATCACAACAACACTTTTACTCCTTAAGTTTGCTTTCTCAGCTTTCCTCTAGAAAAAGCACAGGTGAGTAACACTGTGTTCTGCTGTGCCTGCGGCCCCTGGCCCAGCAAATTCTCAGACTTTTTACTGTACTTTTCACCCTGAAAGTTCCTAAGCTGCTTAGCAGAAAAAAAAAAAAATCTGGTTTCCAGGGAGGGCCAATGTCACCTACTACTATTTCTGGAGTTTTCAGCTGCTTGTTGAAAGCACTGCAGCAGTTTAAGAAGGAAATGAAGATCGGTATCACTTGTCCCTGGCACTGCGGGGAAGGAGGAGGCAACCCAAGAGCATTTCCCAAACTGGTTGTACTCCAGAGAGAAGGGAAATGCCAGAGAGAGGGGCCACAGGAGGCACAGCATCTTACTGAGCAGGGAACAAAGTGCAGACAGTTGCCTGTAGAAGTTACGCACCAGTGTGAAAGGAAAGCTGAGATGACAGCAAGGAAATCAGAGGGCCGATAAGGATCTGTGGCTGGGAGGCAGGTGTGTGCTAGGGAGCGATCATGTGCAAGCAGGGCTGTGGGGCTGCTGCTGCATTTTGTTTTGTTTCCCTTTACCTGCCTGACATGTCTCTTCATGTCAAAAGCTAGATCAAAGAGAGGGATGGAAGGAGCTGAAACAGGCTTCCTTGTGGGAACAGGGCTGAGTGCCACGGACAGCCTCTCAGCTGGATCTCTCCCTGGGAGCAGCATGAGGAGCTGTCACCTTCCATTAGCCAAGCACCCAGCAAAGAAAGTGGGAGACTGCTGGGAGCCCTGGGCATCCAGGAGCCCAACCATGCAGTGAGGCCAGGAAGAGTCGCTCTCCTCTGCGTCTGTCTCCTCCCTAGACCATCACTGATGCCGAGGGGACACACATAGAGACATGAGGACATGTGCTTTGGCTTCATCAAGTCAGAAGCCCTGCAGAGTCCAAGGATATTTGCACTTTATCCTGGATTTATTTTTTTTAAACCCTCCCCATGCAGAGTCACAGTGAGAAAGAGGGACTTAACACTCCCTTTTAATCTCTGCATAGCTGTTGTCTGGGGGGAATGAAGTCACCCTTGCTGACATCATCTGAAGCTGAGGATGCAGAGCACTTTCATCAGGAAAGGCCCCTGTAATCCTCCAGTGGCTGTTTCAACATGAGAGGGCATCATACTGCAGGCTCAGGGGGTGGAAGCCAGGCTAGAAAACCAGACAGCACCAGACGGAACAGCAAAACAGCCTGGAAGACCAAATGCCCTCCTCACATTGGAGAGAGAGAGAGAATCAAGGCCCTGGTCTACTCTTATCCCATAGATGGACACCAGTGGTGGCTTTGCCTTTGTGGGTGTTGAAACCGTTTATGGCTTTACTCTTCAATTGTGCCCCTTTGGACAAGAGAGCTCACTGTTTTCCAAGGTCCTTGAGTTGTCCCTCTGCTGAGCTCCCACATTTGGAAGAGGGGCTCTGTCACTGCGGTCTTGTTCATTCAGCGTCCAAGAAAAAGATTCCTAGTGTTTTTCTTTGAAATTCTACTACATGGTATCCTTCTCGTGCACACCGTTAACCAATGGCAGCACCATCCTCTCTCTTTAGAAAAAGAGGCTGCATTGCACAAGGGTGTTGGGGTAAGAGGGAGGGTCTCCCTTGGCTACCCTCTCCAGCTATACACAGTCCCAGCAGAGATTAGAACAGCCTGGGGCCTGCTCTGAACTGGGCCAGCTTGTAACCGCTCCCATGGGGCTGGTCAGAGTGAAATGCACCCTGCTCCTTTCCCATGCTTCCACATCAGAGGTTGCTCGGGCAAGGAAAAAAACCAGCAACATTATTTTAATCCCACCATGGGGCTTCCCCAGCCTACAGTGCTCCTCTTATTTGATGGTGAACTTTGACTCTGCAAGCCTCCATCCCTGCTCTGCCCAGGGAGCACAAAGCTGGGGTTTATGTTCAATAATCAAGAGCAGGTCAAATACACTGGCAGGTAACATTATATTTAACGGGGGGGAGGGCATACAGATTTTTTGCAGAACGTCAAATCAAGTGCACTATGCTATTGCGGGGGGGCATTTGCAGCAAATGAAAGAGGTGAGAAAACAAACCACAGGTAGAGAAGGGACTGCAGCCTAAAGGATTTTAAAAAGGGGACTCCAGCAGGAACACAAGTCTGGGAGTGGGCAAGAGGGAGCCAACGCTACAGGGCACAAGATTCCCGAAGCCTTTGGGAAGCAGGTAACACCACCAAAGGTGCTGGTGCCCTTCCCCCTCTTCCTGTTTCTGCTACTCTCGCTAACTCTTCTACCGCGGCCAAACCTAAACCACAGCCGTGCTCTTCCCTCCTACACAGTGCTCAGCAGCGGTTTTCAGGGCTATGGAGAAGGCTTCGCAGCTCCCTGGGAGAGATGATATCCCTGCAAAACGCTCTGCCAGCCTGGAGAGTATCAGCCCCGACCCTCCCCACATCCTTCCAGCAGCCCCAGGGAGCTCTACCGGCAAAAAGTATTTTACTTCTTGCCGCATCTCCCTCGTACACCAGGCCTGGGCCCTGCAGGTGGGTGTAACCAAGAAACCACAGGCCAGAGTTAAGTAGTTATTAGTATTTTCAGGGAAGAGGAAGGTTTGAAGAAGTGGGAGTTGGGGTTTGGCATAATAACAGAAGCGACCGGCCCTTCTGGCTGCTGGAGATCAGATCGGGCCTCGCTGCAGAGGCCTTTGTGAGGGTCTTACCTGGCTCCTGAGGGGCAGCTCGCTCACCCTACGCGACCCGAGGCCGCTGCGTGCAGCATTATGCCCGTTTATCCGTGAAGATCGGGGACCCGGAACACCGACCCCGGCTCCCATCACGGCCGTTATTCCCTCTTGGCCGAGGCGTGGGCCGGGGTTAGCCGCAGCTCGCCAGGCTCAGCTGACTGCAATTAGAGCGGCCTCTCTAATTACCTCGGCGGAGTAACGGGCGGAGGGGAGCCGGGCGCCCTCTCCCGCTTTCCCGCCGCCTCACCGGAGGCCCGCGGGGTACCGCGCATGCGCAGATCCCCTCCCACACCCCCCGGTCCCCTCCCGCCGTGCCTCACCTGCGCTCCGGGCCCTGCCGCCGCCGCCGCCGCCGCCTGAGGTGAGAGAGCCAAGGGCGGGAACGAGGCCACGGCGCATGCGCGCCCGGCCCGCGCGCGCCCCTCAGCCTATGGGCGTCCCCCGCGTGCGTGCGTGCGTGCGTGCGTGCGAGCGACACCCACTCCCCCCCCCCACACACACCCCCC
>JAVSBS010001700.1:0-37579 GCA_033124195.1 Coracias cyanogaster
CGACAGCTGGCTGAACATGAGCCAGCAGTGTGCCCAGGTGGCCAAGAAGGCCAATGGCATCCTGGCCTGTATCAGAAGTGGTGCGAGACCAGCAGGAGTAGGGAGGTGATTGTGCCCCTGTACTTGGCACTCATGAGACTGCACCTTGAGTACTGTGCCCAGTTCTGGGCACCACAGGCAAGAAGGACATTGAGGTGCTGGAGCAGGTCCAGAGAAGGGCAGTGAAGCTGGTGAGGAGTCTGGAAAGCATGCCTTATTGAAAAGCGACTGAGGGAAGTGGGGCTCTTTAGTCTGGAGAAGAGGAGGCTGAGAGGAGACCTTATTGCTCTCTACAACTACCTAAATGAGGTTGTAGTGAGACTGATGTTGGTCTGGTGGAGTCACCATCCCTGGAGTTGTTTAAAAAACAGGTTGATGTAGCACTTGAGGCTATGGTTTAGTGGCTAGAGAGGTGTTAGTATGAAGGGTGGACTTGATGATCCTGGCAGTCCTTTCCAACCATAATGATTCTATGTTTGTATGATCTTGGGGCTAACAACTCTGCATCACTGAGTGTAGATTAGAGCTTTTGATACATTGTCCTAAGTACCATATCAGTATCAATAAAAATAAATGAGAGGCTGGAGTGACGTATGGACTAGCAGCATTGAGCCACCCCTCCCAGCCAGTCCCTTCAAAAATGCTTTTTGTTGTCTCCAGAGATGGAAACTACTTTTTTTTCTAGAACTGGAGTCCTTCAGCTCGCTGTCAAGTGAAGTTGCCCAACCTGTTCCTAAATGATGTGGAAACTCATCCTTATCACCCAAAACTGAGGTATGAGACCTGCATCTTGTAGCAATTTACCACTGAAAAGTTTTTAAATGAAAGTTTTTAAAGATTATGCTAATCACCTCTATCTCAGTCATATCTTTAGTCAGAAGTACACCAATGGCTGAAGGGAAGATGGTGAGCAGACCTGTCCATGTAACAGTAACGAGTTAAGTGAGAATTCATCTGAACAGCACTATGTGAATATCCCTATGTCATCATCCCATGGTTATCAGAACTCAAAAATACAAGTTTTTCTTTAATAATTACATTCTTCCGAAATATTTTAACATATTTTAGTGGTTTACTTTCCCTGAAAGGCAATGAAATGCTAAGGAATTACCCAGCACCTACACATGTCCATCTTTGGCAAGGCATACAGCTTTGCCAGAAGAAAACAAGGAATTAACCACCATGACCTGAACCTATTAGCAGTCAGTCTTGAGGTACTGCATTGCTTCAGTGATCTCTGCAGATCAGAGCTTTTCTTTCCAAGAGGAGATCTTTTGGCAGGCAGACTCATTCACCTTTTCCTTGTTCTGTGTGACCTTTTGCAGCTATGAGGGTGAGGGACCTAATACTAAAATGGATTAATACACGCAGGCTCTAAGGAAAGCTGTAGGTTAGTAAGAGGCATTTAAATGAAGAACCTACCTGTTCTCTGCTTGGAAGTAGAGAGAACAAACTCAGAACAATCACAAAACCACAGATGAAATGCAAAGAGTAAATTTATTCTCATTACCTCTCAAACTGGGGTATCTCCAAAGCAGCACCCAGGCAGAGGTACACAAATGGGAACATAGGCATGGCAGGACTTGGTCTTTGCTGCTTTAGCCTGTATAACAGTGATTTTCATAGGTGTAGTTTTCCACTATGCTTTGATCTTTCTCATAGCAGGGCAGGAATGTCAAGCAGGTGCTCTGAGTTTATCAGAGGCCTATGTTATCGAAACACAGACATTCTACTTGTTAAGCACACAACACTAAACAACAATTAGTATGAGATATGTGTTTTTCAACACCCCAGCTGCAAGTCACTTGAGTGTGTTTACAAGCCTCTTTGGGAATCTTCCATCATTTTCCCACACTTGGGTATCACTCTTACTTGTGTTCCATTCAAACAGAGAAGCTTAAAGTCCACACTGATGAAGTGCTATCCATTCTGAACAAAGGAAAAGGTTACTTCTGAAGTCACATTTCCCTTCAAACCTGTTATCTGCACAAATTGCAAGAGCAATAATGTCTAGTGAAGATACTCAGAAGATTTCCAGGAATTCTTCATATGTTTCTAAAAGAACAAGTATGTTCTTCAACATACAATTATGTTGAAATGATTACTGACCAGGCCTGTTCTTTACTGAAAGTGTTACCAGGCGTTGGAATGCTTTGCCCAGGGCAGTGGTGGAGCCCCCATCCCTGGAGGTATTTAAAAGATGTATAGATGTAGTTCTTAGGAATATGGTTTAGCTGAGGACTTGTCAGTGTTAGGTTAATGAGTGGACTTGATCATCTTAAAGGTCTTTTCCAATCTAGGCAATTCTGTGATTCTGTGATCAGAGGGAGACAGAGGGCTGAGCCTCATCCGTCCCGTAAGGTGTAAAGGTGATTACTCCACTTAATTCCCACTACTTCAGTAAACTGAAGTTTAAGCAGCTGCACTTCAAACCCCTTAGTTATCCTGAATGGCTCAGAAGAGGACAGGATCTTCTCACTCAGGTCTGCAAGAGAAAGGTATATTCAGAGAAGGAAGAGTGAAGATGCAGGTGGAGCCTAAGCTGTACTCACAGTACAGTTTCTTTTGCTGTGTGCCAAATTGTGACTGTTTTAGGCTGCTTCTCTCTTCTGGTGAACTAGATGGGAGTCAAGTGCAATCTGGTGAAGCCAGAGAGATAGGAAGCTCCTATTTTTCTGAAAAGTATATGAGTTTAATTTAGAAGAGTTCTTGATTTTGTTTTCCATTATGCGTGTTTATATACTATGTTCACGCTGCATAAATTATTTTAGTCCTGGAAGAAGAATAAAAACATATTTACAAAATAAAATATGTGTAATTAATTAGAGGAAGATATACAAGACTATCATCAAATCTCCTGCATAATTAGAATAGTAATGCTGCTGTGCAGGAGTCAATAAAACTTTAATTTGCTTTTGATAAATCAATAAACTAACACTGTATGTTTTCTACTGAAAAATTAAAAGGCCCTCTGGAAACTGCAGTCCCAAGTATATGTATGAATACACATGTTACTATGTAATTTATCAAGTAATAAATCTCTGTGGAGAACAAACACATTATAGCCAACAATGTCACGCTGCTGTGAAAAAGCATCATACTGGGATGTATAAACTGGCATACGGACTGCAAGACATATACAGTAATTACTGTTTTCAGTACGGGTGATGCCTTAGGTGGTGTACTGTGTTCATTCTGGGCACCACAATTCAAGAATAAAGTGGACCATTTGGACAGCAAAAAGGTTGATCGAACATCAGTTATGACTTCTGGAGAAGAAGACACACTGGGGTTATTAAGCTTACAAAAAAAGAAAATTTAGGGGAGACATAGTAACAGTCTTCAAATATGTACTGCCTTCTGCCAAAGAAGGATAATCTACTCTCCTATCCCTGCTGACCAGGCTGGGAAGTAGTGGTCTTAAATTGCAGAAAGGAAGATTCAGGTTAGACACTTGGGGAAAGGGGGGCGTGGGGGAAGAGTCTGAAGCACTTGCAAATACTATCATAAAGTTTGCAGTGGCTGAGAAGCTTTCGCCACAAAAATTTGTAGGGAGTAGATTAGATTAATATTTTTCAGAAATTATATAGATGTGTATGGAGTTGTCTTGAAGGCAAGGATCAGCTTAATATTGCTTCTCTCCTGTTTTTTTCTCTGATTATGAGACTGCTCAGAAGTGCTTTTGAGTTAGTTTGCAGCTTGGGAGAAGAGGAGTCTGCAATACTCTTTGCTCTGATCTGAAGCACAGGGTACTTAACCCACACCAAAGATCCATTTAGCCAAATACTCAGTGTCTGGAAATGGATGCTTAGTAGAAGTGTAGGAAAAATAATAGGATATATAGAGTGAAATTCTTATACTTCCTTGTTTTCCAGCTGATAATTGTTATATCAGTTTTAGTTAGGGATTCCCTGAGCCTAATAGTACACAAGGGTAATTGTGTTTAGCACCACACAGATGGATTTATCTTCCATTATTTGTTTAATTAATTTAGAACAGTCGAACCTGAAACATAAAACTCGTGCCCCAGTCTAGGACTCCAAGAAACAGAAGCTGTCATGCTGAAATTAGGGCAAAAAAGGGTTTTAAATGAAAAAGCTTAATCAGCCTGAGGTTTGAAAAGTATCCACAGGTTTTTTTTCTCCCTTCAGAAATCTAATGATGTTTTATTTGAATTCAGTTTGCTTGACTATTTCACAAATCAATAAAATCAAAGTGGAGCAGACCAGGAAAAAATATTATGAGAGTCTTTTCATTTTGGCCTCAGAAATGGGTGATAACAGAGACACTATCTCATAGTTGTCTGTCACTGTTCTCAATGGCAAAAACAAGCTGCAAAAAAAGGGCAAAGCTGTTTATGAGCATGTATGTTGCTGACCAAGCTTCACCATAAGTAAATAAACATCAAATTGGTAAAGACTGCTGAATTGTGCCACTTTACATCAGCCAGTGGTCTGGAACTATGTGTGTATGGAAAGGCTTTAATAAAAAACAAAGTTAAGTCACAAATTTTATTCCCTTAGAAACTAAGAAGTCAAACATGACTTGGCCATCACTGTACATCCAAGAAAAGACTTGATTCACATAAAGAGATAAATTACTGTTTCAAAGAAAAATATTTTTTGCACAGTACATAATCTGAAAAATTGAATGTGATCATACAATTGAAAGTTACAAGTATTTTCAAGATACTCATAGGCTTATCCTTTATTTTATTTCCTTGAGAAGAATAATTGATGTCTTTAGTTCTGAGTCTCATAAATAGAATTGTGGACATTTGAGGACTAGTCATCAGAGAGAAATAGAGTTCAGGAGTGAAGCGTAAACAGGCTTTGAGATAGCCTGGTGAAAAAAGTTAACTTTGTAAGTTTGATCCTCGTTGACTGAAAGATACTAATGTGCCCCTCAACAGGTCTTTAATGTTACTGGTCATCCATTTGACCACATCTTTACTTCTGGAAGTAAGCAGAAAGTGAGACTCAGAAGCAATTATCTCATTAAATTTATCCTGTCTTGAAAAAATCTACAAAACTTAAGATAAAGACTAAACTTAACTGCTAGCAATCCTTCAAAGAAAGGACCTCTACAACTTCCACTTGAAAAAGCGTCTCCTTGATATCTAACCCATACATTACCTTTTACTTCATAACCAAATGTGAGTGGTTGACGTGCTGTTCAGAAATGGTTTCTTTCTTTTCAAAATTATGCAAAATTCTGAACTGCGTTCTTATACAGCCCAGAGTTACATAAACTGATATTGTACTTTATCCTACCCTCCTCATAAGCTGTTCTCATCTTATCTGATTAGTTCTGTAGTCACAATCTGTTGTAAACATCTGTCTGAAATATTTCTTTGTTGTATGATCATATAATTATGTATCCTGAAAACACATAAAAATATATTTAAAAAGAAGAGTGGAATCAAAAGAAAAATGTGCTCTCAACAGCTGTGTAAACTGCATTTTAAATAGGACTTTTTCCTTACAAATCATAATAGATAAAACCAAATCTTTAAGAGGTCACTTTTGTCATTTTTTAGCATTACAGTGCTGAGGACTATGGGAGATGCTGAGTCCCAGTACTAAATCTGGAACTGTGCACAGAGCTCCCATGGAGAGGCACAAGAGGTTCAGCATGAATGGTGGAGTTAACGGCTCTCAAAGAAGGAATATAGAGGCATGGGGAGGTTAGACTTCTGTCCTACAAAATGTTTCACCCAAATGACTACCTCCAAAGTCCTTCTGAACAAAAAACTGAGAGTAAATGGGTGCATGCACATGGATCAGCATAGAGAAAAGTGCTTTGCGCTGTTGTAGTTGACAAAAAAAAATTGTTGGATATGTTAAAGAATGGGCAAAAGTTCCCATTTCTGGCTCCTGCTTCTGTGTTTTAGGCAATGGGTTATCATTGCTTACCTTTGCCTTTCTTTTGCAGGGAGATGAAGGAAGTAAATGAACAGTATGAGGAATGAAGATGACTTTTTTGTTATTGGAAAATTGCTAATTACTGAGCTAAGCAGAAAAAAAAAATAGTTGATTTAAATAGCCAGATCATAACTAGAGGATCTGTAAAAGCACCTAAGCCAAACTGCAACAGCTAAATATTCTATTATAATAATGCCTTTAGCTAAGTAAAAACTGTGAAATATGCCTGGATCTATTAGTGACAGATACACGTTATTATAGGGCTGATTCATATAATATAGATCAATCATTTGTTCTCTTTTGTTGTTTAAACCAGCAAGGCTTGAATGCCTGTTAAGATTCTGAGGGGAGTCATTTATGTCAGTAATTCAATATCAGATTTTGCCACTAAGGCCAAATGCGGCATTTATTTCTGAAAACTAGACACAAAGGCCGGATTACTCCAATAACGCCAGTTTTGCTCCTGTTCCACGACTGAATCTGGGATGTACTGCTTTCTACAGAGACACCGAAGAGCTTGGCAATTTTCATTCTATTTTTCTACAGTAAGAGCACATCCTTCCCTGTGTCTTTGACCTTGAGGTATTTATATATCAGCATGTTTAATATTTTTGGTTTGACAACACGAATCCATGAAGCACAAGATTCTGGTATACACGTATATATTCTTTGATTTAAAGATTTATTGCTTCCCTTAGTGACATCCTACAAAGAGCAGTAATAGAATCCTCTTCCCACATGATAAACTTTTCAAGATAGTTGAGGCATTTTTGATTCATTGCCAGGCACAAGACAGTAAAATAGATGTCAAAATTATTATATCCTCTGTATTTTAAACATGGCAAAGCAGCTTTGTTTCCATCTTGCAGTAATAATTCAAATTAGAAGAGGATTAGTGTGTATATGAAGGAGAGAGAAAGAGAGAAATGTTTTGCTTTGATAAAGTAAAATCAGATAGGAGAAGCACAGGAGAGGAAGCAAAACCAAACTCTGCAATCTGAAAGTGATTTCTTTTGAATTTTGTTAAATTTTCTGTAAGAGGAAATAAATTATTGAGTTACCTTAAGCTAAAATTTCCACTTCTTGTACAGAAGTAGTGGTGTTATTACCTTTACCTTATAGTCTGGAAGATTAAAGTTACAAGAATTACAGTCAGGTAAAAAATTTACAAGTAGCAGTTAATGTGCTAAATGTCTGCTCAGGATTTAAATACGGCTGTATTCATAAATATACACCTTCACAAGTTGTTCCTCAGTATGACTTTTAACTCCTGTAAATCTGTTTACTCAACATTGATAAATCACAGACAATTCTTTAAGAAAATTCAGAACTCTGAGTATTCACATTGTATATCAGATTAATAGCTATCATCATAATTTAGTGTTGTTTTTAAATCTGAATACAATGATACTGAGAACTTTGAACAAGGATTAGGGGCAGGAAAATATATACACAAAAATTAAAAGTGAACTCTTTTAAAAAGAAGTTTACATATCCATATAATACGAGAATATGTGAATGTAGCATTGTAATTAGCATTATGCCCCCATGCCACATATTCTTGAGTATACAAAACCAGAATTTAATTTTACAAGAGTTTAAAATATACCCTTCCATATGTAAACAATGTCTTAGGGTTTATGATAACCTGGAATGATAGGAGTTTCCTTTTAATCTTAAATACCTCCACTATTCCACATTTATCCCACAGATTTAACAATGCCATTATAGATAGTGTTACAGTTACTATGACTCAATGATTGTTGTGCATTGATTCTACCTTTGGCAAAATGAATCAGAAAGTTTTTGAGGTTTTATTAAAGTCATCGTGATTCCCATAGCTGTTATCTCTTGTCTTTTTGGCTCTATTTGTTCCTGGACTGTTACGTGGATTTAGTGATCAGATAACCAAGGTTTCCAGCTACAGCTGAATTTCCTTTGCATAGTGAGCTGCCAAAAGTAATTTTGAGGGCAGTTAGGAGAAGATGTATCTAGACAATTCATTGCAAGATTTCAAAGCCTTAGTAACATGGCTGTGCTCTGTTCAGTTGACCATATTTTGTTTTTCTCCTTGGAAATAATGTAGGAAGCCATTCAGACTCCTATATCCAAGTATGAATGAAGTTAATATGGCAACTGAATTAATCTGCATGAGAAGAATACGGAAGAAGATGTGGGAAAGACTGCAAGGCAGTCTCACTGTAAATGAAATAGACAAATTTGAGTCTCAGAAAAATATTTCTATGCTTCTGGCATGCATTTCTCCAGAGTCTACTTTTTGAAAGAGGAAGTAGAATGAGAATTTACCCGTAAATAGTTACTGTCAATATTGCAACTGAATTTGTATAATACAGAAATTAGGTTCCAAACAAACATACATGTGACAATGAAAAAAAAAATAATTAAAAGACTAAAAGAAAGAAGTTTTATCTTAAAACTAATTTTTGCTTAGGTCTTATGCTATGTATCAGTCACAACTTACATGAACTAATGAGTGGAAAGATGTTCTTAGTCTCTCACAATTGCATGGAAGACTGTTGGAAAATGGAAATAAATTTTATATATATATAAAATATATATTATATTAATAAATATTAATTTACTCAATATCTTAGCATATGTGGTATCTGTCCAAGGAATGTTATTTATAATACCATGTGGACATACAGTGTGCTGTGTTGCCTGATGATAGTGCATTGAAAATAACGTGAATGGCCTTCTCATGTCTGGGCCACCACTTTGCTCTTAAGAACTACAGGTGACCTTAAATGGACAGTGAAAACAAGAGTGGAATCTGATTAAAATTTATGAGGTAACTAAAACATGAAGCTTATGACATGAAGCAAGCTGATACTTTGCTAAGTTTTTATTTTTATGTTATTTAGAAGATATAAATAAAACTATAAACATCAAAAGTTTAAAAAAGAGGAAAAGAAAATGAAAGCATGATTGGAGGATGCCAAAACCAGGCATAGCCTCAGGTCCTTCTCAAGCAAAAGTCCTATGAAAATGTATGGATTTGATTACTTATTTCCCATAAACTCTTAGGCAGTCATTTATTTTACTGCAGAACACTAACTAAATGCAATATGGGTTTTCATTGCTACCAGCTCAGCAGAACATCACATAATACCGACTTTACAATCACTTTGCACTTCGATTACATTGAAAGCAATGTATTTGGCTCAATGTGCTTGTCACTATGCAACTTTCTCAAAATGATGAATAAACAAATGCTATGGTGAAAAAAATAAAAGCAAGAAATGTATCAATATTAGAACAATTTCATTTCAAAATATGACATACTTCAGTTATTTTGCTGTGCTCCCTCAGAGAGAAATGTTCGAATGAGAAAATCCTTCTTGGCTTTCAAAATTAGCTGAATTTCCCGTTGGCAGTCAAAGCCAAGCAGCTAGTGCTTCTCTTCCATTAAAAGATTCCCATGTCTGGAACTGGGTAATGGCTGTATTGGTGGTGACAAACGTTGAAAGCCACTGGTGACTTCATTCCCTCTGCTAATTGATTTTAGTTAATCTTCTGAGGGCTGTCCTACTTTCTTAGTTTCAAAATAATTAGCTTCTGCATCGCCTACTAGTATACACTAGTGACAGCAATAGAAAATAAAGTTTTTATGAACTTTGCATTAAATTTGAAAATCAAATTGGGAAGGATTTCTAGAAGGATGTGATGCTGACAAACAAAAGTTATCCAGTGTCAGTGCTTCACCAACGGTGTCATCTGACATAGAGAAGGACATTATAGGGCTGTAAATTCTACTAATGGAAGAAATGTCACCACAACTAAACAGGAACCATGATAGTGTACAACTAATTTAATGAAAGAGGAAAAACTGCCTTATATTAATGAAACTGAGGAGAAACACCAGGATAGACAAAAGTAAGCAATAGTAATGAATCATAGTTGATGTCTGTGAAAACATCACACACTGTTCATATAATACAACCACACTATTGACAATTATCCCAAATCATTCCAAAGGCAACTATGATAAAGCTCCAGTGCGTGAAGATTCCACATGACACTAACTTGAGGATATGTTAAAAATTATTAATTTATGGCTTTTATACAGCACACATTGTATTTTCAACTTTCTGAAGTCCATCTGTTTACAGTTTTAACTTTCTACTGAGGATGAGGATAGTAGAAACTAACAGGGCTGACAACACCAGAGATTTACAGGAATAAACCTTGTGGACCTGGCTCTAAAACCTGGTCATGTTTATACTTTCCTGAAGAAGGTAGCAAGCAATTTCCCTCTCAGAGGTCATGAATTGTAACACACAGAGAACTTTGTTCAGAGGCAGAATCTTGTTAATGTCAACACGGAAAAGAGAAAATGTCAAAGATGATCTAAGATAGTATTGAAAGTTGTCTTTTATTTTTCAGTTAGATTGATACGAAGATTTGCTTTTCATATCAAAGGTTCAGCAGGATAATGTCAGAGTACTTTTAAACTATGTAAAAAGATGTTCATACACTGAATAGAACTTTTAGTTTATATGCTAGTAAAGGAATACTCAATCTTTCCGTTCCATAAATGCTTTTTATGTCATGTATTTCCTTATTATTATTAATATCTTGCCATATCTACTACCTTCACTTCAGGATAGCTTTTATTTTCTCTCATCTTAATCAAAGGAGTCAGTATTTTTTTTTTCGGTTCAGCATTACAAAAAAAGTTCTTCGCGCTGAGAAAATATGTTATATACAATATTGAGAAGATTGTAGCCACGCTCTTCTCAGTAGAGTCGTAATACTTGGACATTTGTATTTTAGTTTTTTTCCTAAATCTGTTGATTCTTGGTGCGCAAACAAAAGCCCATGTGAGTTTTTACTCTTCTCTTGGATCACTTGGAATAGATTGTTATAACAACGGGGAAAACCCCAAACAAACATGTTTCTCAGACAACCTCTTTTGGATTTACTGTAATATACTGGAAGTCTCTCATAAATGATCTGTAACACAATCTCAGAATACAGGAACCCAGCTGCACACTTGAATTACAATTGAATTGTCTGATGCTAACCCATTTGTGTTCAATTTGACAGGAAAAACAGGCTTCAAATTTTAAAAGCTTGATAAGCTGAATCAAAATTCCATTCTCAAGTGCTTCTGATTTGAATGTTAGATCAAACACATTTCTGTATGTCATAGCTAATCAGACCAATATCTTCAGGGGTTAGAAATCTATATAATTTTATAGCCTCAATTAAAATCATGTATGAAAAATTATTTCTCTAAGCGATCTCTGTGATCATCCTAAAGAATTTCCTAGCACTGAAAGCTTTGAACTTTTAAGATATGAAAGGTTATGCTAAGAGAAGTATATCGTACATTCTACTTGGTAAATTTAATTAAAATGTCATTTTTCATTCTACATACAGGTAATGGCTCCCAGGATATCAAAATAATGATTTGCAATAAAAACCTGTTTAAATGCCAAGAATGCCATATACAGTGTCATTACCTGATCCAATATCACAATACATCAGAATAGCAACACAGAATGTTTCTCTTAGGACAACATTTCACAGGAAAACTTTTCCCTTGCTATATTGAATCATAACAAGATGATACATTTCTGTGAGTCAGACTTTCTCCGGAATTTGGCTTTAACAGCCTCTGTCTCCTGTAAACAATAATGTATTCACATTTATTTACCAAAAATGTTATACCTGTCTCTTTGCTAAAAGAACAATGAGAAAAGGGGCTCTAGTAATGTTCAAAGATTTCAAAACATTTTGACTGACAGACCAAGCTTTTATTGGGAATGATCAAATAGCTAGATAATTTCCAGTTCTTTGCACATAGCATGTCTTGTAGTGGTTTGGCTAGTCTTTTGGGAGTTAAAGAACCTCGTTTAGCTGCACACTAGGCTTGTGCTATTTACTTTACTCTGAATTTTGCATGGCACATAGGTGTGAGGCAATTGTCCTTCCAGCTTTTGTTTAGGGCTTAGACTGCTGAAGCATCCATCGGTCCATCCATGCCGAGGGAGTAAGAAAGGAAAAAAAGGAAAACCAAGATGCAAGAAAGTGGATACACTAAAGTCCTGATTATTCAAACTTATTTATATATGTTTCTACACAGAAGTAATTGTCTAGTAAATCTGGGCATTTGAAATCTATGCAGCAAGACATATCCCGAATTTTGTGAGATAAGAAACAGTGATTGTTAATAATCTGTGCCTGATCAACTTAAGCTAGCTCTGAAGCAATACTGTCCCTTATAATGAACAGGACACCACTGTAAATGGACTGTTAACCTCAAGCAGGATTGCACAGTCTAACAACTCACTCTAAAAGTCTCTCTGACATTTCCTCTTCTGGATTTAAGGTATAGTTTTCATAGGAGAAACAGTGGTGAAAAGTAAGATAGGACCACTTTGCTGAATCTGATTTTACTGGTGAACTCAGGCATTTTCTTTCATAATAGCTTTAACCAGAGAGTAATCACAACCAATTGCAACCCACTGATTTTTCCTGCCAAGGCAAATAAGTTTCACAGCTTGGAAAGCTTGCCCTCTGCTAGTTCTGGAAATTTGAAATTATCCTGAGCAGTGACTGAAGTGAGAAGAAACATCAGGCACACTGCAAACCCATGGACCACAATCACAGAGAAAACATACCATAAAAGGTTCAGCTTAGGAGAAAATCATAAAGGCCCTGGATCTTCTACATAGCACAGATTGGCACCATCCCTCCTTTCCTTTATTTCACCACTGAATCCAACAGTGTCACCCAGCTTCCAACAGTTTTTTGAATGATAGTAGTACTATGGCTCTGAGCACTTCTGGCTCTGAAATAGAATGTAAATGTTGATAACCTTCTGGCAATGGATGCAACGTACTCTTTCCCATGTGGGCAGTGAAAGCCTCAGACGTTTTGTGCTCTAGATACTTCCAGATGGCAAATCTTCAGAGGCTCCTGATTTCTAAGATAAACTAAATCCATGTGCTGCTATGGGAATTGTGGCTTGCAGGATTGTGAAGCTGTGGAGTGCAATTAGCTTATCATCCAGTGGCCAAGATGTGACACAAATGTGGTTTTGCCCATTGGTTCTCCAGGAGAACAACCAGCAGCACGTGCAAAACATGCATCTTTAGCTGGCTTCCTGCCAGCGTATCTGAGCTGATCTACTTGTTATTACTAATGAGAGCGCAAGGTCCTTCAAGTCCATGCTGCTTTTCCAAATATGCTTTTATATACAGTGGCAAAGACCTGAGCTCTCTAGAAGAGGTAATTGGTCCCTGGCAGCTGGAAGAAGGGTCCTCTGCCTTCTGTCACCTCTGCTCCTAGAAGGACAGTCCTGCAGTCAAATATATCTACCTCCTCCGTCAGTCTTCAAGAAAATTGCGTTGCATGGAACAGTTTCAGCCGGTCAAATAGGGAAATCCTCATTTCCTGTTCATTGAATCACTCTTAATCTCTTATACTCTGTTTTAACTTTGTCTTCTCTTACACCAGCTAGAGCTATATCTACGTATTTAGCTCCCTTCTAGAAAAATGTAGCCTTGCACAAACCATCTTTTCATTGTTATTGTTCTATAAAATACCAACCACCTGGTTTTTTTTTTGTGGGTGGGAAAAGAAGGAAAGGAAATGAGGAAATAACTTAAATTTTGACGTTAGGCCAAGTGTTAAAAAACACTCCTAATACTTCCCAAACATTAATACGAAAGTTTAATCTTGTTTAAAAAAAACCAAACACCCCAGTGGAAACTCTTCAAAGGAAGGAAAGAATATAAAAACAAATCCATTGATACAAGTGCCTCTTTTATCAGTTTTGAATCACAGTGACATGTTATTAAGGGCTGCTGAAATACTGAAGAAAACTGCTTACCTGATTTGAAGTCTAAGCAGATGTTTTAATCGAGCCTGATGGCATTTTTAATCAAGTATGGTGGCATTTTTAATGCTATCACTCATTACTAGGGTGTCAGTTTTATGCCTCACATCCAAAAGACTGCCGTCACAGTACAGAACGCTGCTATTGAGGTGTCAGGGCTGCAGTCTGGCCTAGCCTTCAGCTCTGCTCTGTGTCTGTGCCTAGTGATTTTCAAAAGCTCAGAAGGCAATTCATGAGGAAACAAAGCGGCATGGTTTTAATGAAAGGGGATTAAAGATTCTGGGTCAGGCAATCAGAGCAAAGAGGGGTCCCTCCTGATTTTGATGAAGTTTCTGGGAGCTAAGTGGTGCAATAAAGAATGACTTTTGCAATAGCCTCTCTCTCTTATCATTAGATTAATGATGAAAATGTGACACTTTGAAAGGTTTAATGCTGTGCTTAGAGCTGTAGCGCTGCTGCTAAGTGGATGCTTTTTCTTGCTGAAAGAGCAACGCAACAAGGAAACTCATGTTGCTTTTTTTCTAAAGTGCAGGTTTATACCCACTTAGAGTTCTAGTTCTAGGCCATTATCAGAAACAGAGGATTGTCTTTCCCCACTTCCCCCCACATCTTAATCCATGACTTCAATGACATTAACGGTTCTGAGTCAAGAATCAAGTCTTCTTACTCCTCATGTGAAGAAGTCCATTCACAGAGCACAGCATGGTCTTGTTCTAGGCCATTATCAGAAACAGAAAATTGTCTTTCCCCCCTTCCCCTCACATCTCATTCCATGACTTCAATGACATTAACAGTTCTGAGTCAAGATCAAGTCTTCTTACTCCTCATGTGAAGAAGTCCATTCACAGAGCACAGCACAGTCTTGTTATGGGTTTCGATCTTGTTTGTGTACATTTCAACAGGATGATGTTTTCTCTTTATAAACCCTCCCTTCCTGATTATTTGTCTAAAAAAAGATGAATCTCATTTCAATTCTCTCTCCCAAGAAGCAGGAGATTTAACAAACTCTTTTAAAAGCTCTTTATGTGTGGTGTATGAAGGCACGGACCCCAGATGCTGGTGCAAACAGAATCGTTTATTCACACAGTTAGCTGCTATATATACTCTTACATGCTGTTAGTCTCATGGTCTACAGTTGTTTTTATGTAGCCCAGTTAAACAGCTCTCTAACTGGTTGGTTCTAATTTTATTGTTATCTTCCTTGCAAGAGGTGGTCAGTCTTCTTTCTGTTATTTATGAGGTACAGCTGTGGCAACAATCCTTGACTTCTCAACTGCTCCACATTCTTCTCACAGATACCTTGTGCTGCCCCACATTCTTTCTCACGGCTCCCTTGTTTTTACCCAAACTCGCGCATGATCAAAGGCCTTGTGAAATTGTACATTCTGTATTCTCCCACATTTATGTTTCAGAAGTATATCTTTCACACCACATTTCTGGAGAAAATTTTATTCAAGCAACCTTTTCATTGAACAGTTGACGAGAAGAATTCAGTTCTTTGGGTCTGGCTGAGGTGGAGTTAATTTTCCCCATGGCAGCCCTCATAGTGCTGTGCTCTGTATTGGGAGCTAGAAAGGTGTTGGTAACACACCAGTAGTTTTGCCTGCTGCAGAGCAGTGCTTGCACAGCATCAAGGCTGTCTCTCCAACATTCCCCCATCACCAGTAGGCTGGGGAGTGGGCAAGACCTTGGGAGGGCACATAGCCAGGACAGTTGATCTAAACTGACTAAAGGGATATTCCATGCCATATGATGTCTATTCAGCAATAAGAAAAAGGAGGAGGAAGTGGGGACACTTGTTACTGGGATATTTGCCTTCTGGAGCAACAGCTACACATACTGAAGCTCTACTTCCTAGCTAGTGGGTGGATGTCACATGCTGACGGGAAGTAGAGAATAAATGTTTTGTATTCCTTTACTTCTGTGCAGTCTTCACTTTTGCTATATTAAACTGCCTTTATCTTGACCCACGAGTTTTTTTCCATCTTATTTTCTCCCCCTGTCCTGCTTAGGAGGGGAGTGATAGAGCTACTAGGTGGGCACCGGAATGAAACACAGGAATGAAAAATTTTAAACTATGCAGTATCATAATAGCAATATCTAAAAGCAAAGAGAGAGACACCCTCCAGGCACTATAATGTGCTGGCAGGATACAGTCATTCTTCTAGGGATGTTAAAATACATTTCAAAACTATTTTTCTTTCTATGACATATGTTAAATGTACTGTTTCCTAACAGTACACTTGCAGAAAGTCAGTAGAGAACTTGGGAGTAATGTTGAGCCCAGGAAGAAGGGAGAGGTGAGGGGGAGGGGTTTTAAGATTTGGTTTTATTTCTCATTATCCTACTTTGATTTGACTGGCAATAAATTAAACTAATATCCCTAAGCTGAATCTTTTTTGCCTGTGGTAGTAATTGCTAAGTGATCTCTCCCTGTCCTTATCTCTACCCATGAACCTTTAATTATATTTTCTCTCCCCTGTCCAGCTGAGGAAGAAAGCAGTGATAGAGCAGCTTTGGTGGGCACCTGGTGTCCAACAAAGGTCAACCCATCACAACAAACTGAAGAGACTGGTTAAAGAAGACAGGCAAATCACTGTTATTATTTTGAGATTGATCAGAAAATGGACAAAACACTTTTTCGTGCACTTTGCTCTTTCTGTGGTGTAGAGGGAAAGGAAAGCCCCTATCCCTTTTGGACTTTGATTCATATGCTTTCCTCTGGCTTCTTCATCTTAGTCCCTGATGCTTTCTCATGGGCATATAAGAGTTTATTTCAAGATCCTACTCCTTCATGACAGTGTATGCACACAGACTTTAGAATAAGCATGACACCAGTGATCAAGATATCTAGACCTTACACCTGGATCCAACAAGCCCCTGTCTTACTTGCTGTAGAAATCTATTACTTGATTCCTAATACCATTGACACGGTTCAAAAAGTCTGATGGCTTGCAGGGAATGATGAAAACCCCACAGAAGAAAAACAGATCTCACACAGCTTTAATAGCAAGAAACTGTTTTACAGTTCAGATTTACTCACTGAATTGAATCAGGTATGGACATTTTAAAGACAGTTTCCTCATAACTTACTAAGAAACAACAAATGTGGAGTTAATATCTGCAGACCATCACTAAGAGTTTTGACTTTTTTAAGCAATGCTTGGAGATGCTACAGCAATCACTGAAGTCAGTGCAAAGTTCTTTCCTAATTCAATCCAAGTAAAAGCCTGGGTTGAATTTTCCCCTTAGTTAACATTTTGGATCTCATTCAAGTTTAGTATAGGCGTAAACATAATATTGATCAGATGTCACAAGCCTATAGTATGCAAAATTTTGGTTGGTTGGTTTGTTTTTTGAGAAGTCACAAAACCCAACAAAAAGTTGCTAGGGTTACAATATTAAAAAACAACTTGCTAGACAAGCTTTCTTTTTAATCTTCCTCAAATTAGTCATTCTCAGCTTGTCTCACTTGTGCTGGATTCCCTCCTCACACCTGCAAAATAGGAGTGATATGGTCCCAGCATGATGCTGAGATCCATTAAGTTGTGCCTCCCACAGTGGAGTACAGCTCCGCTTACGAGAAAGTAGTTTTTTCCTTTCTTAAAATGAAGGAAACTAAATAGGACAGCTGATAAGATCTTAAAATACTGCTGTCCTCTTCCCCTCAAAAAGGTGAGGACTAACTTGTCTGAAATTAGAGTTCTCCATTAGCAATGGTGTAAGTGGATTTCATGCTCTGCTTTCACCTTAACCTGATGAGGCTCCATCTCTATCCATAAGGCTCCCTGCCAATTCCCCTCACAGCTCAAAGCTTAATGGACCATTCAGGAGCTAGACTGCACTTCACCAGTCCTACAAATAATAATTTCTATAAGCCTGGAACTTTTATCCACAGGTATTCCCCTCTCTACAGCCTGATAATTCACCTCTAATTACTGCTGCATGAACACCACCATTCTCTCAGGCTCAGTTCCATATCCTTCTCCTCTGTGCTACTTGATACATCAAAAAATCAATAGATGGCTGAGGCAAGCTCTCCCACCATTCTGCCTTTCCCAGATTTAGCTCTCCTTAGCAATTCTAATACTTGCTTCTACTTTCTTTCCCCAGCCTGTGAGAGTTATTTTTATTCCCTGTGCCTGGTCTGATTTCAGGTGTTTTGTGAATAACCTTGAATTTAACTCTTCTCTGGTCATGTGGGATTTCAAAATCCTGCCACAGATTCTAAAGTCCTAATTGTTGCAGAAATAGTGATGCTATTCCACAATTTGCCTTCAGTTACATTGCATGAGTTCTCACAAATGATAGATATTTGTACTGATGTGATTCTGTATATAGCTTGATTGCATAATTTTCATTACAATTATAGGAATAAATGGTAAAAAATGATCAGTAAGATTATGATTGTAGAATGTTTAGTCATAGATAAAAAGGTCATTTTGGACAGTGAGCTATTTCTCATTTATCCTTAAAGTGGATAAAGTAAAATGAAACCAGATCTATAAATTCTTTCTTGTAATAGGAATTACTTATTCTGCAAGCTCAAATTATCTTTTATGCATACTCCTCTTTAGTAGTGATAGTTTAGGTCCAGGAGTTCTACCTCTGAAGCCCTAAAAGTAAGCCATTGTGGATGTTAATTCTGAAAACTGCAAATTTCTAAAAAATTTCCTCCAAGTAAACCAAGCTCATAATTTCATATAGGGAATTTTAAATTAACAAAGAACTACTACACATTATTGGGGTAATACGTACACCTCAAGTCCTGGTCAAGGGTCTAATGATGTTTGTCTTTGTGCAATTCTTCCCGTGGTGTATGTGTACATTTTCAAGTACTATTAAAAGACCAGGTAATGCTGAAACAATTCTGATGCATTTGTGTATGGATGAAGAAAGCTTTAGTGTTCTGCAGGTATATCTTGGATAAGGCTTTCTATATACAACTAGTACAAAAGCAATTACCTGCCTGAGAGAACTTCTGAAAGTGGGTTTCCAGCAAACTGGCTGTATCCTGTTATTTACTCCACTGCTCTGCAGGCACATGTTTTGTGTCAACGCGTTCTAGTCAAACAAGTGAGACCACACTGAAGCACAGTGTCTGGCCTGAAAGGTTAAGATCTCAGTGCTCTGAGAGGATGAGACACTCCAGGGAGATCAAGCTGCCACTGGCCTACATCAAGTCCACAAGGGGAGCACCCCAACCCCTTGCAGAACGAGTCTTTTCATCAAGACATTGGATAGCCACCTCTTGGTCCTCGTTGCGTACAAACAGCCTAAAAAATGCCTCTCTCCCCCAGAATGTTAGCTGCAGATGAGAACAACCGCTTCATCTCCAGTTAGTTTACAAATCACAAGGGAGAAAATACATTTCTGTTCTTTTCCTGGGCAGATAAATTACAAAAGTATTTGTAGATACGGGTTTTTAAGTTACAAAATGAAAATCTGAAAAGCATAATAGATCAAAAAAACACCCAGAAAGAAATTTTACATAGCAGAGAGCAACAGAGAAAGTGTGAAGAGGAAAACCTCAGTCGACAGTGAAACAATAAATGCAACTAATTTAAATAAAACTGCAAGGGTGGAATCTCAGTAATGAATAGCAGATATGCTGTGCAACATTGAGGATGAAACAATGGTAATATTTGGAACCGATATATTCTTCATTTTTCTTCAAAACACTACAGTGTTTTATTAGAGTGGGAAGATTCTTTTCTTTCTGAGATTAGTGAGATATTAATGAAAGTGGGTACTAATTTCCTGGCCAAGAGCTTCCAAATACATTGTAAGTAGTGAGTGCCTTGTTTCTGGATGTCCAACTGTAGACTCTTCCTTTGAACTGAGTTTTAATAAAATGATTGAGAAAATCTGTTTTGAAAATAAAGCCCTTTCAAGAGTTTCTATTTATGCAAATAAGAACTGAAGCAGCTGAAAACACCAAAGAACTGTTTTGAGGCATGTCCCAAGCCTTAACGGGCATTTTCTTGCTCTTCAACTGTATTCCACTTACAACTAGGAAATCAGTAAGTCTTTTCTTCAGTTGAAAGCCAAAGCAAATGAGGAAGCCAAATGCCAGTTATTATTTGTTCTTACTAAGCCACAGGTGATTCTTTTTCCTTGCGCCTGAATTAATGTTCCTTAACTAAAAGGATGAGTATGATCCAGCTGACATAAACACAAGGTTCTTCACCAGCCACATTGGGTTTGATCTTCACCTAAGCAAAACATTGTTCATGGCTTGCTAAGCCCTTCTTAATAACATAGCTTTGTTTTGGTAGAAATATAAAAAAAATAAAATATTTTAAATCAATAAATCTCAGGAGACTCCAAAGGTCTCTGGGACTGTGCAGATGCATTGCCAGAAAATGGAATATTCCGGTGAAAAAAAAGGGTTAAAATGACAAAACCCATTGTAAAAGCTATGTTGAGATTATTGAATTTGATATAAATAGATACTGAATCTATCTAGCCAGTTACCCTGGCCTTAAAGAATTTATTTTTCATTCTACTTGAGTGAAGAGCAATTTTCATTTTCTTATTTGAAATGAACATGCAGCATGTGAATAGAACTTTTCCCTGGGTATGTGTGAGATCCATATGTTTTAAAAATTAAACAATTTTTTTTTTTTTCCCAGGAAACACATAAAAAACACTGGGAAATCTTTCTTGTATAGCTGTAGCACAAAAGGACTACAGTCTCTGCTGTTGGCTACCATCATAGAAATCTGGGGCTAAGAGAGCAGGTCAGGAAATAGATAGGCTTCAAGAAGTTTTGAAACAAAAGCTTTCAGACTTCCTGAAGGTTACACTGCAAGTCTGCAGCAGAGTTAGGTAAATAATCTGTGGCTCAGATCTTAGTGCTTTAGCTCTGATCTAGATTTCTTCTGAAATGTGTTTTGCTGAATATTGTGTCTTATCTAAGGAAAAAAATATATTTTCAGACTGAAGTGTTATAAGCTTAAATATTGCCATACATTTTGCCAAATATTTCAGATGCATCAGAGAACCTGAAATGTTTTTCACAATTGCTGTGCAGCAAATTCCCTGGCATCTTGCCATTTTTTTCCATTTATATCTGATTTCTTGAGTAGTTTATTTTCAAAAATATCAACTCCTTACACAGAAGACCCAGAGGAGAGTTGTTTGTTTGTTTGTTTGTTTGTTTTAATGGAGGCTCCTATTCTATAAAATTCATGTTTTAAGTATGCATTCTAGCATAATTATGCATGGGTCATTAAAATGTCAGACGATAAAATTAATAAACTTTGGTATATTAACTTTTACCAATAAGACTAAGAACACTAATACGTCAAAACAGCCTTTAATTAGAAAGGTAGTCTTTGCTTGGTTTTTACATTAAATGTCTTCCAAGCATGTTGTTGTGCAAAAATATGAGGGTTAATTTTGCTAACTTCTCCCCAGATTTCCATCTACCTCAAATCCTGTCATTAGTTTCTGTTGGGGGAAAAATGGGGACCACTCTTCAATTCCCCTTTCCAAAATCAAGGAAAAAATATTCCTGAATACATTATATAGCACAGAATTATCTTGCAAATTACTCAGTAGTGGCCACATATCACTGGCGGTGAATAATCTTTATATGGCTGACATCTGAAAAGCAATCATTTTTATTTTTAGCACTGCATTTTTCACTGGCCTTTGAGTACATTGTATTCCTTTAGAATTACAGTCCTTATAAAACCGAATTTTCTTTGTAATGCTCTTTCTTCATAAGAGAGATGGAAGGAAATGCTGACCAGAGGCAATTTGCCCCATAAAGAGAGGCTATAGTCTTGATTAAACTCATTAGATTAATGTTAAATACAAAGTGGAGTGGATATTCATCCGATTGCTTTCCCCAAAACCCCAATGCAGCATCTCATCCTGTTTTATAGCATGGTCTGCCTCCAGCTTCAGCAAGCAACTGTTCAAAGTATTGCTCATAGTTCCTGCCACATTATTGTTCCAGGCAGGGCGCAGCTTTGGTTTTGGAGAGTGCTACAAGTTCAAAAGCTGCCAGCTCTCCATGCCAAGGCCATGTTGTCTACTCAGATCCTGATGCAGAAGGCTCGGGCAAGTTGTAGACCTGGGGGCATGCTCATGGCACCCCAGGCTAGCCACATCCAGCCCATACTATACAAGTATCCCATAAAATTGGCTGTAGGAAAAGCAGGTGTCAGCCAGAGCCATGGCCTCAAACAAGGGATGGAGACAGGTATCACTTTTGGGCTACATTCACCTCTGGACTGGTACAAATGAAAAGTGAAGGTCACTCTTTCCATCTGATTCTTTCAGGCATCGGTATGTGCATATTTTGAGGCAGCATCTGAGGAAAGTGCGTAGACTGGTAGGAGAGGAAATTATTACAGAACAATGGAAAATGCACAGTTGGTATAGCTTTAAATTTCTCCCTTGTCTTCAGAATAATCCCTAAAATATAATTCTGAAAATCTGAGTTAAATAAATGTGTGCACATAATTTCCTTAGGATAGAAATTACATTGCGTTGTACTTTGCATAGACAGAACGATCATATGGAGAATTACAGTTTCAAGATATGATATTGTCCAAAGATTGACATTTAAAGGTAAAAGGAAAATTCTCAGACTCTCTTGACATTACTTTGCAGTTCCAGTGACAATGGGCTTCCCTGAAATATTTCACGCCAATCTTTGTTCCATCAAGGGAATCTATTCTGTTGAAAACAGTACATTTTAAATTTTAGTACATAATATAATAGTATATCAAGTATTTAATACAATAATGCAATACTGTTGCAGTTTTACTAAAATGGATATTGTCAGTAAATTAGGAATCTAATTATGTTAAACATTACATATATAATTTGGGGACAGATCTAGTGATTTCTGTGATTTCCTGTTGTTCAGTTAAAAAGTAAAATTCAGATATGTCAGAATCAACATTCACAAACAAAAATTGACTTGTCCAGTTCTCAGTATAAAATAATGAAATAAACATGAAATAACAGTAAATCCTTTTATAAAATACTCAGACTTCATATCCTGAAGTTGCTCGATTTCTGTAGGGGGTGACTTTCCTTTTAACATCTGCCAGCCTTCATTGTCATATTGCAGAAACACATCTTTATGTATAAGCAGAGAAAAAGACTGACAAGGTCTTTGCCACCATGAAAATCTCTTCTTTGATCTTTTTTGCCCACAAAGGGTGATGAAAAAACAACACTAATTTGCCTTTTGTACTTTCTGGTTGATGAAACATTACCAGTTGTCAGAGGATTTTTAAGTATTCATGAATACCAGTGCTCTACAACATGGATAATACAAGTGCCCTTGATTATTTATAACCCAAGATGTCAAATTAGAGGCTCGGAGCCAGTCAAGTGTTTAGTTTACATTCTGTCTTTTTATTCTGTTTTGCTTTTTTGCTTATTTGTTTCTCCAGAAAAGATTGCCTTCTGTTCCTGAAACGAATTCATTGCTGAGAAGCATTTGTAAATCAAAGAGCGGTCTTGTTTCCTCGCTGTCGTTCTCTCTCAGTGTGTCATTTTAGGCTGACTATGCTCTCCTGACATGCATCTGAAGTTTCTCTTCAGCCATACCAAGTGAAGGTGACGTCATTTTCTACATTAAACACTGCCTCTGTGCTTTTGAAACCTTCCAGTTAGTAAAATAAGTGTCTTCCTTAAAAACTTCTACTTTTTGTGAGTTACTAATGGTAAAAAATATCTATAAAATCCCCAAAACTGCTTTTTTTCTTTTTCCTGGTGTTTGATGTAATTTAAATGTCATTCACAGGCTCTATAATGATACTGTGGAAGACACCTTTTAAGTCAAAAAACGCAGTGTTTATTTGGGTTGACAGCTATGTCTAAGATTTAGCTGCCCAGTGTACAATGCTACTGTCCTAACCTTTCTCCCTGTACCCCTTGGAAAAGTCTTTTATAGGCCACTTACATCAGTCTCTTTGCATGACATCTTAGAACTGAAGTTCATAACTCTGATCTTTAGCTCTCTTTCAAGTAGCTTGTTGTTTTATGCTGCTGCAACCCCATTGTTAATCACTATAATTAATTTCTAATGCAGTCACTATAACAATGCCAGAATCTTTCTTTTCATTTCTCTGTTTTTATATCTTCAGTTCTGATTTTTTTTTCCCTCATGGTGGACAGTTAAGAATCCTGATATCATCTTACCTTATTTCCACCGATGCAATGGCTCTCTTCATATCTTCCTACTCTTTTGGGGAATCTTGTCTCAATGTGGAATTTGCTAATCAATCCTAATTTCATTCAAGTGTGCCGTGCAGTTGCTTGGTAGACCCTGCTGAAGCTTCTTCCATAATTAGAATATTTACAAGTTCTCTCCCTATCTCCCCTGTGTACTCTCCAGTGCTTAATATCTGAAGCATTTACATGAGGAAATCAAAGTATGTAATTTGTATCTATAGATCTATTTCAGGAAACACATATGACTAACTTATCTTTGGGGATATATATTTTTCTATATCAAATTTGTTCAACATTTGCTAATTAGTGTAAAAGTTATTGGAACAGGGGCAGAGGGAAGAGAGAAATAACGACCAAAAAAGGAAATTGATACACAGCAAGATACAAGCCTGCACCATGACCATATTCTTCTCATTTTATAAACAAACAGGATTTGTTTCTGGTTATGCTATACCACTCATTAAAATCTATTCATATTTTTTTTGCCAAGGTTTAATATTTCATTTGTATTTAATAACTTGCCATGTGCCATTATATTTTGCTTCATTTGCTGTTGTTTGCTGTTTTGTTCGAGGCCTTTTCATACATTATTTTCATCTTGCCATGCCCAAAGACAATCTGTTCTACAAACATCCCAGAAAACAACTGCTTAATTAGTTGGCTGTGTCTCTTCATCCTCCTCTTTCCTTTCCTGGCTTTCTCTCTGATAAGACTAACAGAAAGTGTAACTTTCATGCTGTATATGATTTGATAGAAATTCATTTCATACACAGTATTGTGCGCAACGTTAGGATCTTTTATTTGCTATTCAACCCTTTTAAATCCAGGAAAGATTACGACACAGGCTGAAGCTGAAAAAGCTAAAGGCAGTGGAGGTGGAAAGCAAAGGGGAAAGAGCAGTCAAGTTGGAAGGTGATAGTAAGGAGGTAAGTAGGGCAGTTATCACAACAGGTGACCGGCCAACCAAGAAAAATAATTAATGCCATTGTACTCTTGCATCTACAAGAGTGAGACCTGAAGAGCTAAGCAGGGGAAGAAGCAAGAGATCCAGCTCAGAGAAAGAAATTCTGCCTATCAGTTTGCTGCAGCACGGTAGGAACATGCTGCAACAAACATGGTAGGAACAGTCCATGGCTGATGAATGCTACTATCATTTATCTATGTAGCAGAGCCTTTTAAATTAAAGGTTCAGAGAAACCACATCGATGAGCAATAAAAAGACATGTAGGTCTCTCTGAGCGTGCTATGTGTTAATGCTTTGCAGGGTAGTTCTCTCAGCACCAGTGTCAGCTGAAACACTGCCTGGATTGGATACTGATATGAACAACAGTCCAATAACATCCATAGCCATGGGAAAAAGGAGCTGTGTAGGAAGGATTACTGTGACCGCAGCTGGTGGTGTAGCCAAGGGCTGTAGTAAAGCTTATGGAGTAGAGCTGTACTGCTTGCATACTGATGGCATAGCTTGCATATGTATCCCTGTATCCTGGGGCTGACAGAAATCAAAATTCCTTATAGAGATGGGTAGGACAAAGAGATTTACTGACCATAGCTGCACCATCTGAATAAACACACTTCTCTCAAAATCTCAGATACCATCCTGGCATGCACTGTGCCAAGCGTGTCAAGGGAAAGCATTTCTGGGGGTTTTCCAGCTCATTTTTCAGAGTCTTTTACTCCTGGTCAGGACTCACAAGAATGTTCTCAAGCTCCTGCACAGCCCCAGACCTGCTGACTCCATTGCTCCCTTGAACACAGCATATAAAGTATCCCCCCTCTTTGTCAGTGAGAGGACCACTGTCTACTGCCTTCTGTGCTCTCTTTCTCTCTTAATCTTTCTCTCTTTTTCTATTTCTCTTTCCCCACAGGGGCAGAGACATCTGCAGTTGTCTCCCCACATCGAAGAGAGACTTGATGTCCAACAGAGATTCAGCTAAGTTCTAGTATTCTGAGATCTGCGTAGGGACACAGTGTGTGCTTTAATTTTTACAGATGTGGAGGTGCTTACTGCAAATCAGTCCAGAGAGGTACTTTATTGGCCTGGGTCACACAATAGGGTGGGAAGAAAAAAAGTCTATTTCAGAGCCCTTTTACCTCTTTCTTTTTAACTAGCTGTGCTAAACTTTCCAAGAGGATTAGTCAGTCCTAATAAAAGGTGAAAAAACCCTAGGATTTGTACGTAGTATCAGAAGGAAATGGAGTCTAGTGTATTTACTACAGCATTATTTATCCACTTATTAAAGCTATATATTTCTGTACAAGGAAAAAAGCATTCAGAGTAGACACACATGTTTAGGTTTATTAGATTGCAAATATTCAGTGCTAGTAGCTTGAATCTACGGATACAAGTTTTTACTTCCTGCTTTGAGCTACAACTGTAGAGCATTGTATTTTTTTTTTTGTCAGAGACAATGGGAAGCTTGAAAGCATTTATCCTAGTCATAGAGCCTGATTTAATTTTGAAAAACTATATCTGTCCAGGGAGGATAGAAATAGTTGCTTTACTAAGCCTTTAATTTGATGATGTTTACAATTCAACCTCTACTGTTTATAAATAAGGTATTAAATGGTGAAACAGCTCCATGCAGAAATTACATAATATTGCTGCCCTGTAATTTTAGTGTCCTGCCACTGCTCCCTTCAATAAAAGCATCAAAAATTATTCCATATTCAGAAGAAAGCTGCATTAATGCCACTCATTCTGCTTCACTTGCATAACATGAAGAGGAACGTCTCTACTGTGAGGGTTCCAGAGCACTGGAAGGGGCTCCCCAGAGAGTTTGTGGAGTCTCCTTCTCTGGAGACTTTCAAGACCCTCTGGATGTGTTCCTGTGTGACCTGCCCTAGATTATGGCCCTACTCTGGCAGGGGGGTTGGACTTGATGATCTCCAGAGGTCCCTTCCAACCCCTAACATTCTATGATTCTATGATTATGATGTGACGTATTTTAATTGCACATGGAATTTTGAAAGATACTGAACCTAGTTATGTGTCTTGAAAGATACTAGACCTATTTCTGTCTCAGTGTAAGTTAATTCAACTCCAAATAATAAAACATGTTACAAAAGCATAAGACAAAAAGGGCTAAAATTATTTTAAACAGATAGAATTATTCTCTCTTCTGAAAGAATATTTCCACAGGAACTTGAGCTATATGTCAGTCAGCATGGTGGGAAGAAAGAAGACATCCTTCTGTTAAAGTGCTAACAGCAAAATGCGAACAAACAAATAAAAAGTGGAACAGAAAGAAGGGAAAAGTAAATAGAGAAAGAAACAAATAAAAGCTCTGAGGAACCCTTAAAGCCAGAAATATTCTCTGAATCCCTTTTCAGTATCATGTGAGTCTCTGGCTCAGGCAAGGAATGAAGGATGACTTTGAGTGCTAGCCAAAGAGTTGATGTAGTCCAGTTTAGTTTCTTCAGCAATAGAAGGTGGAGAGAGAAAATCATGTAGCTTAGCCTCCCTACCAAACAAACTGTTTCAGTACTGCAAAAGGAGTTCATTATGACATTTATGTTCATTGTGACATTTATGAGACTAGCTACTGATGAGAAAGTACAATAAATACCTCATATGTGTGAAAAGCAACCAAAAAGATCCTTGAAAGTGGACATGGATAATGTTTTGGAAGGGAAAGGAAGATCAAGCTGTCCCTCACTAGTACTCCTGATGTGCCAGTGCCATGGCCAGTGCAAACATGAGCTAAGCAAGAGAAAATTGGCTTTACTGAACAATGCATGTTTTCAGGTATAAACCTGTACTTTTCATAGTATTTAAGAGGTCCAGAAAAACTTAGGCACCTCTTCTAGTTTTTGCACCAGGGGAGGTTTAGATTGGATATTAGGAAGAAGTTCTTTACTGAAACAGTGGCTAGGCGTTGGAACAGGCTGCCCTGGGAAGTGGTGGAGTCACCATCCCTGGAGGTATTAAAAAAATGAGTAGATGTGGCACTTTGAGACATGGTCTAGGAGTCACAGAGATGTTGGATGAAGGCTGGACTTGATGATCCTAGAAGTCTTTTCCAACCTAAAGGATTCTATGATTCTATGATCAGAATACAGGCAAAAGTTGCAAACTGTCTTCCATTCAAGAGAATCCCAGCCCCATTATCTCACACGCACTTGCAATTCTTTTGTCAGAAACAAAAATTATGAAATGTAATGGCAAAAATGGAAGTGTGAGCAGAATTTTAAGGCAGAGTTTTGAGCAATTTAGTCTTCGTTCAGAATAAATACAGGCACCATTTCCTAAGTGCCTGTTTTACTGTTCCTGAATGGATCATGACAGAGAATACGGAGTACTTTGATCCAAAGCTATGAAAACAGAAAGCAGGCTGAGGTGACATGAGAAAGGGGGACACTGTCTCAAAGCTGCTAAGCCACTTGGAAGCCTTTCATGTGACAGGCTGCAGTTGCTGAAGGCTCAGCAGGTGGGACCCTCTACACAGCCCGATGTTACCTGTAGCAGAATACCTTGCACAGCTGGGTTTTCCTAACCTGTATAGATAATTACTTGCAGTGGCAGGGCCATGTGCACTGGTGGTACTGCTGGAAAGGTCTTTGCTGCAGAGGAGAAGACAAAATGGGTCTCTGGCTGCAACAAGTTGAGACACATTTTTTCACACGAGTAGCAATGAAAAAGTATTTGTGTTGTATCCTTTAATCAGAGGCACAGTGTGCAATACAACGTACTAAATTCCAGTAGGCATTGTTTTAGGAAGCCAACTGACATGCAATTTTGAAACAAGAATTCTGAAACTATTCCAGTGGCACTGGGAGGATGAGGGAAACAAAGCTCAAAGTGAGAACATAAATTTCTACAGTTCTACTGCTCATACAATTTAGTTGCAGTGCAGAGAAGTAATACAACTTGTTAAATTTTTAGAAGTGTCACAAATGGAGAAACCATTTCTTAGAATATGTCTGTACAATATGAACAGAGTACCGCAAAAGAAAGGGGGGGCCACTGTGACACATGGCTTTGGGAGATCATCCAAAATAATCATAAACCTTTACTCTTATTTCTTTACACACTGAAATTAGGTAGAGCACACATAAAAGTTGTCTACTGAGTTACTGTGCCTAGTTTTTTTTAAATTTTTGACATCTAGAAGTACCAAAGACATTTATGAGTTTAGAAAATTATTATGGTACCCAGGGAAACACTTATTTTGCAAAAACATTCTTTAGGGAACCACAAACATTCAAATCTTGGCAAAGAAACTAATGACTAAATGACACATATATCACTAGAATAGAAAAAAAAAAAACAGAGCTAACATTAAATGTGTATCTTCAGTATGAAAATATGGAATTCTATATTTATTACTTTTGGTAATTCCTTGACCAGCTAGTGCTCTGTTTACAAGTCAAATTATGTGTTTCTCATTGCTGAACCCACAAACTCACTATGGGTTTGAAAATCAAGGATGTGCTTCATCCTGTAACATAGAAAAGGCTTTATAACTATCTCCTATGTAAAGAAAGAGCATGACAATACTATAATTTAAAAATGTGTTTAATCTTAAATAGGTACTTATTTGAAGTTCTGTGACATTCCAAAACTTCTAACTACCACTGATTTGCCAGAAAATTCTCTCTATTGAGTGCAAATCTATCCATGTGACTTTTTTTCCTCTGGTTCCTGGAATCATGTTTCCCATTAGAAGGCCAGATCAGCTGTTCTAAGAAAGTTTCAATTCAGGCTTGTTTCTCTGCTCACAATTAACCAATATGCTCCAAATGAAAAATATTCTATAGAAGGCAAAAATTATTTATACAGAACTGATGGAAAATAACAGCTGTAGCTATTCGATGTAGGTAAACTGACATTCCTGTAAGTCTAGGGGACATATTTGCTGAGTAAGAATAGACAAGTTTTATGTGAAATGAAGTTTCAGCTTAAAAGAAAGTTCTATCCCAGGGTTTTTTTGTAGCTAATGAAATTTTAATAGCCTGTTGAGGAGGTTTTTAGACAAATTAATATGGCAGCTTATGAAAAGGAGAGACGTGAAAGCAATAAGAAGTACATTTACTAAATAGTCTTGGATCATAGTTGTAAACTTACTTCAGGTGCATTTGAAGAAAATTTCTTCTTGTCATATATATTTTATGTAGTTAAAAAACTCGCAGTATAGCTTCTTTTACAGGGTAGGAAAATTGTATTAGCATCAGCAGCATATATTTGGCTAGTCAGGAACAACTGCAGAAAATCTGACCTATTTACACCTCCATAATTGTAACTTTCCGTTCGGATATACTTATTCCCAAAAGGAGCAATCTGACTACCGGTTTGCAAAATGTTTATCAGCTTTAAAGAAGTCCTTAGATGGCTATTCTTCTACCGACCTTCAGGTCCAAGAGGGCTTACCAATCAGCGTGTGGTGGTTTCGACCCTGAGGGACCCGAACCACGCGGCCGCTTCCTCCCAACCCTCGGATGGGAGAACTCCGCAGGCTGAGATAAGGATAATTTAATACAACAACGCAAAGGCAACAGTCAGAACAACAACAACAGTGCACAGAACAAGAGACGCAAAGCGAACCGACCCAGAGCAGGGCACCGCGGCAGGACAGAGAGCGCAAGTCGGCCACTGCTGCGCGAGCAAAGGAAGTCGGACTGCCTGCACCCCGGGTCATGGGCATGACGTCAGCATGGTAACCAATAGCCTGGCTGTGGCTCTCTCCAACTCCTGGTGAAAATTAACCCTGTCCTGGCTGAACCAGGAGGTAGTGTAAGTGAAACGAATGAAAATAAGTGAAATATTTTAGGTGGCTAACCCCTTCCATGAGAAAGGTTTTGCTATTTAAAGCTACCAAGGCACACTATCACCATCCCTGGAGGTGTTTAAAGAACAAATAGATGCGGTGCTTGAGGAGATGGTGTAGTCATTAGAGAGATGCTAGAAGAAGGGTTGGACTTGATGACCCTGGAAGTCCTTTCCAACCATAACGATTCTGTGATTCTGTGAAGAATTTCTGAATTGCTTTCTCTTTGCTTCCTATTTGGCTGTGTATCTTCAGTCTTTTTCATTTTGCAAACATAAAAAAATGTCCAAGTATTTTTTTTTTTTTGAGGAAGAGCTTAATAAACACCAACTGGACTCAGGAGAAGCATTATTTTGTTTTTAATAAATATCGATTCTGGACAGCCTTGCAAATGTCATGGACAGCAATAATATTCATATACTTCCTGCTTGTGAAATAAAATGTACTGATCTGAAAAGCAGAAATACTCACTAGTACTCCAGTGAGTAGAGTCTGTGTTATACTTCTGTGGTCTTTGTTTTGATTACTATCATTAGAATATCTAAGTGTTTAATAGCTAACAGGTTGACAAAGTTCTGTTCCTGATAAGATCATTTTTCTATGAGGATAGCTGTCACAAATTCCATTCTGTTTATTATGGAAATTTTTGATCAATCAGAGAAATCTCTTGATGCAGTCCATTAGCGTTTTGAACCAGTGCTGATGTTCTGGAAGCTTAGGTAACCTGTTCATCCACAATGAAATAATTTTTTTCTTCCTGCTGTATGACTTATGCCTAAATAGTTAAAAATTACACCAGCAGTTGCTGAGGCACCTAGAAAGAGGATCTCTGAGGTATTTGCAACCTTATTTATGAATATCTTTGATGAGCAGAGTTCACCAACAGCCAAGGGAGCAACAGATATGTTTATGGCTCATCTTGATACATGGGGGAGGTCAGTAACCAGCTGAGACTGTACATTATTTTCTTCCATTCAGCAATATATGCAATGAAATACAGCAGTGCAGTGTAGAGGTGAAAAATGCACATGTCACCATAACTACATTCTTCTGTGGGAGAGTGAGGAAAAGATTCTCAGGTGCTGGAATTGCAAGAAGATAGAATGAATAATACAATACATAGAGAAATGCATGGGTTGCAATGATAAGAGACGGTTTGTGCTACAGAAAAAGTCTTAAAAAGACCTTACCTGAAAATATGAATTTGAGCAGGAGTATGTGCATATTCTGATGCACAAAAGATCTATTTTGAAAGCCTAGAAGATGAGAAACTTTTAAGGCAAGAGACTAGCTTACATCTGTTCTTTATAAATACAGTGGGTGGGAAAGTATCAAAGAAGAAAAAGAACTAGAGCCATAAGGTCCAATGGGTCATAAACTGGTTATAATTGTGTTTTAATTAGGGACCATGAAGAAGACCTAAACACTAGAGAAGATCTAGAGCCAGAACAGTAGGGGAGAGATAACCTCTGAACTAATTTCAAGATTTAGCTTATATTCATGGAAGGGATTCTTGAGATAGAGTGTGCAGAGGCCTGGATGCACTGACCAAAGAGATTCCTCTCCATTAAACATTCCTAAACATTTCTTCCAAAATTACACTAAATGAAAGCCCAAGATTTCAGCTGATCTCTTGCTAGTAACTTCCTCTGCAGGAAGATGGTGTGGAGGACAGTTTGGTATGGGTGCCTCATGTGTGTGACAGGTTTCAGAGAAGAGCATTTGCCTTCCTTTTATTCTTTGGGATCTGCTGGAGTCAAAAACTTATAAGTTGTCACAACCCCACACCTTAGACACTGTGTCTTGCTGTCAATCTTTTGCATTTCCAGGTGCTAGACACCAAGCAAGACGTGCAAATATGGATGTATAAAGCAGTGAACTGGAGGGAAATATAAGTGAAGGACTTAAAGATCTTAAGTCCCATCTTTTACCCAGTCTTTGGACAATATTCTGGCCTACTGGGACACGAAGACCATTAGAAACTCACAATCCCAAGTCTTCCACTTTTTCTCCATATACATTTTTTTAGCTCACTCCTTTCTGTTGATATATAGGGGTAACTCTCCCTGATTTCAAACCCCTTCTCCAAAGCTGTAATTTATAGCACTCAACTCAAGCTACTCCTTTTTCTCTCTGTCCTGATTCTAAGTGCTGAAATCTGTATGCAATTATCACCCAATTACCTTTACTTGTTAAAAACCTTCTTTCTCCCACCCACTTTCTTTCATTTCTTATGATTCTTGTTTCTCTGCTTTGAGCCAGAGATCAAGTCTTTTTCATAATTTCTGAAGAGAATCTCACAAACATAGGACACTATATAAACAGTAATTAGTGAGGATAAAAAGGTGAAGTAAAATTCTCCAAAATTATTCTGCATTTTAGAGCATGCTATGATCAGCTTAGCTTTTTCAATAATCTAGAAAAACTTACCCTCTATGGAACTTTCTGGAGAAACAGGAGAAAATCAGGCATTAGATCTTCTTCTTTCAAACACCGAGTTCCAGATTCTGTTTATTGCTTTATTTCCTGCCTTACTTATTTGGCCACATCATAACATATTTATGTGCCTAGGTGGTTATTTGTGTAATAGAAAATCGCAACAGCTCTAGGAACTTTGTCACCCCACATTCATATGCTAAATATTTGCATATGTATTAAAAATAAAATCTCTAAATCACACAAAATGTGTAGAAAATATTTTTTATCTATGTAGTCAGACAAGATACTGCAAACAAGATAATCAGGTTGAACAGCATCTCTAAGCCTCCCTGAAATTCAGTTTATGAAAGGAAATGTGTACTAATAGTGTCATTCAATATAGGATAAATAAACACATAATAAATAGAATTCCTTTTTGAGGGGTTGAAGGATTCTTCTGCATATCTAAGAAATTTACCATGGGGAACCAACTTATATGAAGATGAGATTTTACTAGGGAATATTTTTTTTTTTTTGACATCTTAAGTTTTCAGTGATTCTCTGATTTTTTATAATAGGGGAAGAATTTTATTTAGCTTTTGTTTTGGTTTGTTGAGTTACATCTACTTTTGCCAACATTTTTAAATGTTCAGCTAACAACTGCTTTTGGTCATGAACCATTACAGTTATATGACCATATATGGTTTACATATTAGTTGATAGGTATTATCGGATAACCATACTATTTAATGCTTGTTTTCCCATATACGGGACAGGAATAATTTCTGAAAAAGACCCACAATTTCTCAGCATTTCAAAATTTGGAAACTGTTATTAGGAAAGATATTTGAAACTTAGCTTGAAGTCTTCGTCCAAGCATCTCTAACACTGCTACCTCACTTCACAGAGGTTATGGGAAAAACATCTAATCTATTCTATGATGAGCTGCTCTATAATGAGTTACCGGCAGAATCAGACATAGAATGAAAATAAATTATGTTATTTTTTTCTCCATTTCACCTGTTAATTATTATTTGTAATGTATTGTGATGTATTGTCAGGTTTGGACACTGTTATTAAAATGTAACTTTTCCACAAACACACCATCTGCCACTTTTTAAAACTATGCCAGCCTCTTCACTGGTGCGCAAATAAGTTCAAGGATGTATCATGGATTTATTATTCCTAATTTTAGAGCAACTTGAAGGAAAAAACATGCTATTGGTTTTACCTCAAAGAGGGCCACTCACCCAAAGAGGCTGAAAAATACATTTTTTTTTAATAGATCAGAAAAAAAAGCAGGGGGTGAAGGGCACAGAGCAGAACTATAGTGCTCTTAAGTTTACTTAGAATTCTCTGCTAGAAATCCTCTGCTGTTTTTCTGTCATTCGTAAAGCACAGTGCATACCCAGTCACTCATATCCAGCACTCAGGACCCCCATCACTCCACAGCTGCAGAACCGCTGAACTGCCGCAGATTCACAGCAAACCAAGTCAGCAGTTCAAACCCTTGAAGCTCACTTGTGTCTCCTTAGACCAATATTTGTGAAATGTTCAACTGATAACTGTGACCAATCATGTGCCATTATGGCATCTTATACCCCAGGAAAATGCAAACACATAAGTTGCTCACAAGGAGGAAAGGTAGGGCTACTAAGAAATGTAACACAATTAAATACCCTTTAAAAGACAAGACTCCTTATAACATTACTTAGGCAGTAATTTTGATTCAAATAATGTCAGTAACATTATTTAAAATCCTTTTAGATAAGAACACCCACCCCCGCACTCATCTCTTCATCAAGTGACACCTGTCAAGAAGAAACTGTGGGGGGAAGGACTGCTCTTTAAAAGGAATTTAAATAATGTTAATACATTGCTCAACAATATTTGGCAGACACTTTTCTTCCTAACAGCTCACTTCCTTGACCCCCATGTGCTTATGCAATAGCCTTACAGAAGAACAAGGAAAATATAATACTACTACACTTGGAGTTAATAATTTCATTTTATTTACTTTGAGGCAAAGTGCACAAGTGATAAAATAATGTTAAATTTTTTAACTTTTCCAGTAAAAACTACAACTGTATGAATAAAACAGTATATAAGCTACCATAAAAATATAGCATTTGTCAACATCAAAGTCAGTAAGAGTACATACTGGATATACCAGAGGTGTCAAACAAGCTTCTCAAAAAGTGTGTCAGTATTTTAATTAATATGCTCATGAATGATGATCAATGGTTCAGGTTGGAAGGGACCTTAGAGATCACCTGGTTCCAACTGGGGGTTAATACATGGTCAGGGATTAAATTCATAGATACTGGAGAGAGTTGTGAAAACAAAGAAATAGGGGGAAAAAACCCAAAAGGACCAACAGGGGTTAGAAGCAGAAATCAGCAAACAATGAGATTCACATTTTGGGAGGAGAAGTAATTTATGTACAGAAAATAGTTCAATAACCTGGGAGGAAACCCAGAAGTCTGCTTAGATGAGTTTTCTTCTCATTGAACAATAGGATCGTTCTTTGACTTGGGTTGAGCAAGTCAGATCAACAGATTACTTAGCTCAAGACTAGAAATGCAACACAACTCAAGTACAGCAGGTTTTTTTCCCTCCATTTTGATGTGTGTGTGTAAAATAAGGAGAAAAAATATCCACATATTTGCAAAGACAATTTGTCTCTATTTGAAAGTACCTTAAAATTTTCAGATTAGCAGACTAGCAAGCCTTGTATACTATTTTGTTATAATGCTATCACAATTACTGAGCTTTGACCTGCTGCCACTTTTACTTTAAGTCTTAAAAATACAACAATATATACTTTAAGCATATTTTGGGTCTTCAAATTAACAGAAACATACAAGCAGCTAGACATTCTGGTGGCATGCTGCTTGTGCTGTGTAAGTTACAATGCACCTCTGTCCTCTTCAGTGTATTTAGTAACTGCCATACCACCTTCAGCTCCTGGCTCTCTGCAGAGCAGAAGCTGCCAATGGAGCAGAAATGTGCCAGGTGTATGGGTATGTGATGTGGAGAAGCATAGTTTACGTTTGTTCTGCTTTCCTTTCTCATTACCCGCTTTTATGACAATGAATTTATGAGTGGCCATTTCCTATTCCATCAATCTTTGCCAGGACACTGAAGCATCAAAATTGAAATGACTCATGCAGTCTGGGAAAGATAATGTGAACATATACTACTTTGACTTTATCACTGCTCTGTAATTCAATTGCCTGTGTTTTTTTTCATTCCCTCTGGTTTTGACCTTCCTGATCTCATAGAAATATAAGCTCACATTGTCCACATGCAAGTGTCTGAAGCTCTTTCGGTCAGAAAAGATAAGGAAGTTGTTTTTCAGTATTTCTGAGTGACCAGAATTACTCAATTTTATATTCCAGTGATTACAATCCCCTGCTACGAATAAAGACCCCTGTGTTTGCATCTGTATAAGCGCTTAGAGTAAGGTTGCCACTGTCTCTTGGTAGAGATGTACAAAACAGAAGGCAAATGTGTGCTAAATATTTAGAGTTTGGGGCTCGATACAGAGTAACGGGCATACAAAGAAGCTGCCACCACACAAGAGCTAAGTGAGATTGTGGCTTAACTGCTTGACTACTTTAGGGTTCCCATAAAATGAAGGGAGGAAAAGGGGCTTGTCTAGAGGGAGAGTGGTCTTATGGTGTAATGTATTCCTAAGGTTGTTCAAGTGAGAAGTCCTATTTCTCTACAGTTGTTGAAAGTGGATTCTAGAGAAGTCACTACAGATATAAGTATCTACTCTACAGTTAAATGAGATAAACTTCTCCCATGGGCAGTAGCAACTCAGAATCGTAGAATCATTCAGGCTGGAAAGGACCTCTAGGACCATCTAGTTCAACTTTCTTCAAACATCTCCCTACCCCCTAGACCATATCTTAAAGTGCCACATCCACCTGTTTTTTAAACACCTCCAATGATGATGACTCTACCACTACCCTGGGCAGCCTGTTCCAAAGGCTAATCTCTCTTTCAGTGAAGAACTTCGGGATATCTAATCTAAATCTCCCCTGGTGCAACTTGAGGACTTTACATTGCTCTTTACGTTGCCCTTCTCTGCACGTGCTCCAGCACCTGAATGTCGTTCTTGTACTGTGGTGCCAAAACTGGGCACAGCACTCAAGGTGTGGTCTCGTGAGTGCCAAGTACAGAGGCACAATCACCTCCCTACTCCTGCTGGTCACACCATTTCTGATACAGGCCAGGATGCCATTGGCCTTCTTGGACACCTGGGCACATTGCTGGCTCATGTTCAGCCGGTTGTCGACCAGCACCCCCAGGTCCTTTTCTGCCAGGCAGCTCTCCAGCCACTCCTC
>JAVSBS010001701.1:0-24181 GCA_033124195.1 Coracias cyanogaster
AGGAAGGTGTGATGAGGGAGAAAAGTGTTTGATGCTGCTGTTGTTCATCCAGGACTTAAAGCCAAGAGCTCCTCTCTCCTGTTAAGTGAAAGAGCATCTTTGGAGATGAATGTTGCGCTGAGTGGTGCTCTGGGCCATCAGGCCCTCTCCTAGGCCAGCAGCTATTGTTTAACTGACTTAAATAGATTAATGTGGCCGTGGCTGTAGCCACCCAACTGCTCTGCAGAGGCCATAGCATCTCACCGAGTAAGGTCAGGGATCTGAGCTTTTCATGTCGGACCTTCTCTGGGGTTATATGTAAAAAGCTTGCTGTGGTGTGGTTCTCCTCATCTTATTTTTCTCTGGGAGGAGGACTGCGCCTACAGCTGTCCTCCAAGTCTCTTCCTGCAGCTTTTCCAGTCGTTCCGTCAGTGAGCCGTTCTCCTGTGGCTTTGCTTGTAGAGGAGATGGGGTAGAGATGGTGAGAAAGTCCATGCTGAGCTTTTTTTGCCTTGTCTCCTCCTCTAGATTTGATAAGTACAAATTAAACGGGGATAATCTGTCTTCCTGTTGCGGTCTGGGCAGTTTTCAGGTCAGTTTTCAGTTACTTGTCCTAAATTTCCTGGTTTCTTGTCTATCTGTACCAATATCTGTGTGTGCACTTCAGGAACCACGGAGCAGGAGTTGAGCTGGACCCCAGGAGGAGTAGAGGAGGTGCGTAAGACAAAACTGGATCTTAAGTCGTGGCTAGGAGAAAGGTGTCTGAACCCTTGGGTGCTTCAGGGGAGCTTCCCTAAAGTTCAAACAATTATTTAGCTCTTGCCAGGGTCTTTGGAGAAAGTTGTTGGGGGAGGTGCGGGCAGTGGGAGAGCCATTGATTGGGTCCTTCTCACCCCTGCCATCCAGAAGCCTGTGGGCATCTGTGAAACAGAGGTGTCCCATGTCCTTCAGAGGTGAACATCATGTAGAAAAGTGGTAGGGGTTGCCCCTTGGAGGAACAGGGAGGTGCCTCCAAGAAGAAAGAGCTAGCAGGAATCTCAATTCTCTAGGAAACAAGACCAAGGAGCCACCAGCTGCTTGATCACAGGCCTTCTGGTGCTTTTGAAAGCACCAAGATTGAGGTTTTCTCAGTCAGATTTAAGGTTCTCTTAAAATTGAGGTTCTCACTGAAAACTGAGGTTATCAAATTTGAGGTTCAGTCAAATTTGAGGTCTCAGTCAAAATTGAGGTTCTCTCACTCAAGTTTGATGTTCTCAGAATTGAGATTATCACTCCAAATTGAGGTATGCTTACTCAGATTCGAGATTCTGACTCAAAATTTAGATTATCTCGCTTGAAGTTGAGGTTCTCACTCAGATCTGAGGTTCTCTCACTCAAAATTGAGGTTCTCTGCCATCAAGAAGTGGAGTAAAAGGTGGCTTATACAGCCAGGTCCATCTGGGCAGTAACCTAAGAGAGCTCTTGCCTTGCAAGAGTAATGATTGAGAGGCACCTCGTTTCTTACTGCCCCCGGTAATTCTCCTACTAGTCTCCATTGACTTGATGCCAAATTATTTTCACTATAAGAGAAGCTGATTTAGAGCCTGAATGAAATAATTAATTACTCCAAGGCCTGAACCCAACATGAGACGCTCAGTAACGCCATCGACAGGGAGAGGTGTTTGAAGCACACACTTCAAAGCACATGCTTGGCCAATAGCTTCAACGTTTTGGGGTTAACAACGCTGAAAATGGTTCATTTGGCTTAAAGGCCGCTAATACATCGAGTGAGAGGCTCTAAAGCGGCGCTGGACGCTGCTGAGTAGGCCAAGGCTGGTGGAAGAGCCAGAGTTTGGGGAAAAAATTTCCAAAAATCTGATTTTTAGAAGGAGCCTGAGGTGAAACAGGATTCCATGGTGAGAATTGAGCCAAAAGGAGAGAAATTGGAGTGAAAAATCTGAATTTTAACCAAATTTATCTGTACCCCTAGCCCCAGGGAGCCCAACTGGCATCCGGTAAATGTCGACAGGTTTCTCAGCTGGGTTTTTGGTTCCCAGTGATGGAGCCAGTGGTTTATAACACCGCGTGTAGATGGAAACTTAAAATTTACTGATGTCCACCTGGATAGGATCTGCCTGTGTGTTTATTTGTGTTTTTTTTAAAAATTTGTGTCCTTTTTGTGTGGTTTTTTTTAAGCAGCAGGTTAAAACTGCTGGTTGGCCATTCTGCTTCTGCCCTCAGGCCTCTGAATATCCCGAGGGAACCCATTAGAAATTTATTCCTTTCCCACTGATGCTGTTCAGGCGGTGTCCGAGGAGCTTTAGGTAGGCTCAATCTTTCTGGAGGTGTAAAGATTCCTTTTGGAGGCAAAACCAAGTGGTTTGGGCAATGACATGTGGTTGGAAGTCCTCCAGAAGGCAAGGCGGCAGGACTAGGTCTTCCCTAATTAACACCTTTTTTTGAGCTCGGAGGCAGCTTCATTCAAGCTAGAACCTAATAAATTGAAATAATTTCAATGTAATAAATTGGATATTTTAAAAAAAGATGTTTTCTAGTCCCCTCCCAACCCCAAAACCACCAACATCCAGCAAGCCTGGGGCACGTCGTTACCTCTCAGAAGTCGAGCAGCCGTGGAATTAAAACCTTGTTGAGTGATGTGCGTAAAGATTGGTTTTTTACCCCCAAATAGTCACGCGTTGCTCTGAATTATTGGGGAAACATTAATGGAAATCGCAGGTTTTTAGGGGTCGGTGTGGGAGGTTTTGCCTCGGCGCTGGATTTTAAGGTGGTTTTTTTTCTTAGGCAGAATTATCTTAGTGCTGTTACTTAATGCTTGATGTGGAAGTCTGGGAATTTGGAGCATTATTGATTTGACCTCTTTTAAATTTCAGCAGCTTCACAAGAGGCAGAGTGAGTTAGTAAGGAAGGCAAAATATGTAAGTAATATATATTTTCCTAGCTGAATAGCTTAGGCGTATACATTTGTACCTTGTGTCTTCTTAGCAGAGGAGGAAGGTTGGACCGTCTGTGCTTTGGGGGACTCTTCTTTCTCTTTTCCTCCCTCTCTCCTCCCCGCTCCTCCTGCTCCTCACTGCCGGCACAACGCCGGCACTGCTTTCTCCTCCTCGTTGTAGGTGTGCGTTTTCTTGGCTGGTTGGGATCTCTGACTGGGGGCCTCTTGGTATTTTTTTTTAATTTATTTTTTTTCCCTGTGGTACGAAGCAGATCTGGGGATGGAGTTTTTATTTTTTGAGACTAAATCACCCAAGTTCAACCTGACGACCCTGTGGCTGCTATGCAGCTTTTTGTCCTATGTTGTTAATGCCTCATCGTGGTAGCAGGAACGTCGGATATGTCCGACGCTTCCTGGCGGGCGTAGATTAATTTGGGAGCATTTAGCTCACAAGAGTGGGGCAAATAATGATCAGCAGAAATTGAAACCCACCCAAAACTCTGCCTAGCAGCCGTGTGACTGTCTGCAAGTGACTATGCGCTCTTGCGACCCGTTGCTGCCTGATCAACGTGGTTTTCTTCTCTGTCTCAGACCCTTCGCAGGTGCTACAGCCGGGTGAAGGAGCACGGCGTTGGGAAGAGGAAAAGCAGCTACACGTTCGAACAGCTGGAGCAGGTGTTTGGGCAAGGGGGATGGGACTCGCAGCCCTGCCAGCCCGTCCTCATCAACAGCAGCGGCTTGTACCAGGAGCTGGAGTCGGATGGCAGCACGATGGAGGAGTATTCACAGGAGGACTGGGGAAACCACAGTCAGGAGCTTCATTGCTACCAGACCGGCGAGCAGGAGCTGGGTAAGAGATCCCATAATGGCTCTGATTTGACCTGTGCTCTGTGCTTGTACCCATCTCACACATACGCTGCCATTCAGCGAAACTGGAGAGTTGGGTGGAGAGGAACCTCGTGAAGTTCAACAAGGGCAAGTGGAGGGTCCTGCCCAAAGGGAGGAATAACCCCCTGCACCAGTACAGGGGAGGGGTGACCTGCTGGGAAGCAGCTCCATGGAGAAGGACCTACGAGTCCTGAGGTACAGCAGTTAGCCCGTGAGCCAGCAGTGTGGCCTTGTGGCCAAGAAAGCCAACGGTCTTCTGGGATGCGTGAAGAAGACTGTGGCCACCAGGTGGAGGGAGCGGAAGCGTCTCTTGATGAAGAAGGTGCGAGCGTAGCGCTGGAGGGTGAGAGCGGCCAGGTGATGGGCACGGGCTCGCTTGCTCTCCAGTGCCTGGTACAGCTGCTCCTTCAGGAAGAGCTTGGGGGGAGATCGACACCATGAGCCCCCCACCTTGGCCATCATCCCCCAGGGCATTGCTGGCGCCATGCCACCTTCTCTGGGATGGTACCTTGGTGACACCAACGTAGTACATGCTGGGGTTGACGGGGCAGAGGTTCCTCAGCATCTCCACGCAGTTTGCCCCGTTGGGAATGACATTCGACCACATGTCAACGAGGCAGCGGTACCTGGGTGAGTCCATGGTGCTGGCACCGTGCAAGACTCCACTGGGACACCAGCACAAACTGCCCCCACGGTGATGAGCACCATGTGTGGGAAAGCAGCTTCTCCTGGTGCTATGCAGCAAAGTAAGGGGCTCCCAGCTCCTGCCAGGTGGGAACCCTGGGCCAAGTGCTGTCCCGTAAAACACCCACAAGCTCTGTGGTCTCCCCTTGCTGGGGTGGTGGTACCCAACCCACCACCCTCAGTCACCTGTCAATGAAGACGAGGAAGGGGATGCGGATGGGGAAGCCTTCCTTGCGGATGCGGATGGTCTCCAGGATCCCCGAGTACCGCAGCTGGCTGCTGACCACGTCAGCCTCGAAGAGCCCCGGCTCCTAGAGAGGAAATGGGGAGAAGTTTCAGTGGCCACGTGGGCAGACCTCTGTCCACCACATGTCCACTCTACTCCCCATGCTGTCGAGGACAGGCAGCATGGGCTCTCACCTTCTTGTTGTTGGGTTTGAGACAGCGCACAAAGAAGGGATTGCACCTGCGTGGGAGAGACCCCATTGGCCATGGGGAACGTGGGACAAAGCCAGCCTGGCCACCTCAAGGTCAGGTCTGGCTGTCACCTTGGTCCCACCAGCACAGTGCATGGCTGCCCACCCTCACCTCTCCATCTTTTCCACCAGGTCCAGGAGTGACTGTTGGAAGCGGGCGGCCACGGTGGGGGCCTTGTACCGCCGTGTCCTGGTGCTACTCCTCCTGACCAGGCTCCTCTGCCGGGCCATCACTTGGGCATGGCCAAAGAAGAGATTGGCCACCACCTTAGGGAGATGGAAGGGTTAGGGAGGAGGAAGGTGACCTGGATGGGTCAGCTCTCCTGGCTCATCTTCTCAGCCCTGAGCGAGTCACATCCCCTATTTGAGGCTAGATTTCCTGGATGGAAGTGGGAATGGAAATAGGGATAGGAAAGTGAAGAGCAACCCACGTGCCCATTTGTGCCAGTGCTTGAGGAATCAAAGCCTAGAGGAAGAGGGCACAGGGTGGAGCTGGAGGCTTCCTCTGCCCCTGATCCCTGGGCTTCACCAGCCTTGTGGGCACACACCTGGGGACATTAAAAGTGGTGTGTATGGAAGGGGGCTATCTGTGCCCAGTGTCCCCCCAGCACTGCAGAGCTGGGACCAGGCAGAGCCCTACCTTGGTCCTGCTGCTGATGAACAGGTCCAGCACGTCCTGACGGACCTGATCGTAATTTTTATCCAAGAACTTGTGAACCTGGCCAAGAGAAAAACTTCACAGTGAGGAGCCCAGCAGCACAGCGGGAGGAGATGAGGAGCTCTAAGCTGGGATTGGGAACCCCACAGAGACACCCTGGGCTACTTCTCACCCCCTGGTGCAGGATCATGGAATCATAGAATTCATTTGGTTGGAAGAGACCTTTAAGATCATCAAGTCCAACCATTAACCCAGTACTGCCAGGGCACCACTAACCCATGGCCCTCAGCACAACATCTCCACAGCCTAGAAACCCCTCCAGGGATGGGGACTCCACCTCCTTACACCCCGAGCTGGGCATCCCTTTGCCACACACCTGGTAGGTCACTTTCCCTGCATAGTGCTTGATGGTGAACTCGGGCAGGGGCATCTTCGGCTTGGTGTACAGAGGGTTTGTTCCGTGGTGGTAGTGACACTTCTGGAGGAACGTGTGGTCAGTGGCCTAGAGACAGTTGTGGGGTGAGACATGGTTTGGTGGTTCAGCAGCCCCAGGGATGCAGGCACCATGACTGGAATGCCTGGACAACTGGCCAGACCTCGCTCTCCGCTCTGCCCCCAAGCAGGTGTATGGTCATAAGCACCTGCTGATCTGTGCCTCAGTTTCCCCATTGGAAAAGAGGGTGTAACCACCATTCTCTATTTTATAGGACAGCTAGGAGCAGGAGTTCTGTAATTCCTACAAAACCAAGTCCTCTAGGGAAAGTTTCTCCAGTAGCACTAACCTGGGACCTCCTCCGGCTTGTCCAGCCTAGAAAAACGTGGGGGAGCTCCCAGGCTGTCCATGACAGCCCAGGAACAGAGTAGTCCTGGACCATGGTGCCACTCCAAGCATGATGACCACCTGATGCTGCCAGTCTGACCACCTTAGCACCAGGCAGCCCCTCACCTGGGGGAAGCAACTCTGGTCATCGAGGATCCGGAGGATGCCGTAGGGCTTCTGGGAGATGAGGTCAATGCAGGGCTGGTTGTCACTGAAAGGGATCTCCTTCCACTCGATCTGCTCCCGAAGATACTCCTCCTGTGGGGTCAGCACTCGGTCAGCCCCATGTCCCTGGCCCCACAGCGATGCTCAGCATGGGGCAGAGCCCAGCACCCCTCACCACCCACCTGCTCCTCCTGGAAAACGATCTTGTTGAAGAAGAACTGCAGGTACTCGTTGGCGTAGTTGATGCAAAGTTGCTCAAAGCTGTTGAAGTTGAGGTCCTGTGGGGAGAAGCAGCAGCAGAGTCTGAGATGCTGCAGCCCCAGGGCTGGTGGACGGGGAAACGGAGCCAAGATGGATCCTGCTCACCTCGAAGCCATAAATGTCCAGGATGGCGATGGAGAGGGCCTCCTGCCGCGGGTACACCAGCTTGTTGATGCGGTCCGTGAGCCAGCCGAAGAGCAGGGAGTAGAGGATCTTGGCAATGGCATCCCTGGGGAAGGGGCGGGAGAGCAGAGCGCTGGAGCTCCAGCACGGCACAGCACCGTGTACATCCCCAGCACCGTGGCCAACGCCTGGCACAGCCCCAGGTCACATATGGGGCAGTAGTAATCACTGGAGAACCTAATCCACACTGGGGGACCTGACTGTCCCCTTTCCCACCCCATCCCCATGAGCCAGACCTCCTGAAAGCAGCACAACCCCATCCCTTCCTCTACCTGGCATCCACGGCGCTTTCGACGGTCAGGGGGGTAAAAATCTTCTCCCGCAGCGTTTCCTGGTGTGGGGACACAAACCCAATGGTGTGATGGAGTGTTAGCAACACCAGCCGTGGTCCCCAGGGACCCCCCTTCCTACCTGTGCCCCCCACCCCGCACTCACCGTCACCTTGAAGGTGATGGCTTTCTGCAGACCCTCAGGTGAGACCTGCAGCAGCTCAGCCACAGTCCGGATCTCCGTGGCGCTCACCACCGTGGCGACCTCCTGGCAGTCAGTCTGCAGGACATGGTGGGATGTCGTGGGATGCGGTGACCCCCATCCCAAATGGGGCCTGAGGAGCGCGGCTCAGCTTGGAGTACCTCGTATTTTTCAAAGTAGACGTTGCCCAGGTGGAGGACGGAGGAGAGGATGCGGAAGATGCTGTTCTGCTCCTCCACGCTGAAGCTCAGCACCTCCATGGTGTTGAGCAGCCGACGGAAATCCTCCGCGTCGTCCTTGCCGGGGATCTCACAGTTCCCACCCTGGCATGACCACCCCCTCGGTGCCATCAGTGGGTCCCGGTGGGCAGCACCCACAGATGGGGCCACATAAGCCCTGCCCTGAGCACCCTCCTCATCCACACACGTAACCCAGGAGGGCTCAGGGACCCACCAGCACCCTGAGCTTGGCCAGCCCCCCAAAAAGCAGGCAGCGTAGGGGGGTCGGGCAGGGGCCACGCTACCTGGTTCAGGTAGTAGTAGGTCTCGGCGCCTTGCAGGCAGTACCGCTGGCGCTGCTGGGCAGGCAGCCCTGCCAGCATCTCATAGAAGATGTGGTAGTTCCGCTCGGTCTTAGCCTAGGGAGCAGAAGACAGAGCTGGGGTGGCAGGTAGCACAGTGTCGGGGGAGGCAGAGCACAGGACTTCCCTTGCCACCCACCTGGAAGACCACACGGGACTTCTCCAGCAGGTACTGCGAGGTTATGGCACCACAGATCAAGCCACTGTGGGGGTGAGAGGGAGCACCCAGATGGCAACCTTGGCATGGCCAGGGGCTGTGCCCCCCTCGTGGTGCCCACCCCTGTCCCGGTGCTGCCCGTGGGGGGTCAGTGCCCAGTGCCCAGGTTCCCCCCCACTGGGATCTGTGGACAGGGAGATGTGCCCACACCCAGCTCCTGAGCGAGGGCTGGAGCTGCTGAACCCCAGGGTGATATTGGGCACCCCCCAACGCTGGGATTGGTGGGATTGAGCTGGGGGAACAGGGATGGGGACTGGGAGCAGGCAGGGTGCCAGCCCAGGGCATGACATCCCCAACCCAGGGGCAGCAAATGCTGCAGGTGACATCACTGTTCCCCCACCGAGGTTTGTCCCCAAAAACGTTCCCATGTGCATCCTACCCCAGAGCCAAGGGGCAGCCTGGCAGCAGGGCTGGGGGCTGGGTTGGGCACCCCCGGGGCAGGGGGAAGGGACACCCGAGGGGTGGGGACCAGCCACGCGCAGCTCAGCGTTACTTACTCCTCCAGAAAGATTTCCACGAATTTCCCAAACCTGCTGGAATTGTCGTTCCTCACGGTTTTGGCGTTGCCGAAGGATTCCAGCAAGGGGGTCGCCTCCAGGATCTGCCACGGGGATGGGGAGAGCTAGGGGGTCATCCCAGGCACCTCAACACACCATGGGCTGTCCCCATGGTGTGGGGAACCCCTTGTCACCCTGCCACCCTTCCTGCTACCTCCTGCCCCATACAGATACCCATGGGTGCCAAAATTGGAGGCATGCACCACAATCAGGTTGCATGAGAATGCAGGAGGGCACAAGGACTTCTTGCATTGAGGTCCTGCTGTCCATTCCCACCGCCCCTCTGCAGCTGGGGTGACGGGGCAGAGATGCCACCATGATGCTTAGTCCCCTTGAACTATCCCAGCCCTTATGTGGCCCTCCCAGTACCTCTATCTGCCATGGTCCATGTGGAAGCGTGAGGATAAGAAGAGAGCAGCGGAGTTGTGAGCAGGGTGTGGAGAAGAGCACAAGGAGGAGGACAAGGGGATGGGGACATCCCCTGGACAGCACCCTACCTGTGCAGCAGTGCTGCGCTTCTGGCTGACGGCTGCCAGGTAGCGCAGGATCAACTTGGTGGCTTCAGTCTTCCCCGAGCCGCTCTCCCCACTGAAACAAAGAGCAGGGACATGGCCGGGGCCATCACCAGCTGAGCTGGGGGTGTCCCCACCCCAAACCCACCCAGCACCCCATCCTCAGAGACACCATCAGCCCCGGGGCTGGGGATGGCAGCACCCTGCAACCAGCAGCGCTGATCTGGGGTCATCCTGGGAAGGGCCGTGCACGGAGACAGCCAAGTCCCACCTGATGACGATACACTGGTTGTGTTTGGCATCCATCACTTTGGAGTAGGCGACGTTCGCGATGGCAAAGAGATGCCTGGGTTGGGGGGAAAGCAGAGGTGGGGGCACAGGGACCTCAGCTGTGCCCAGAGCATCCCCATGCATGGACACAGCTGCCCCAGCACCCTGCGACCGAGGTCCTCCAGGGGTCCTGGGACCAGCTGAAGGCTGCTGTAGGACCCAAGGGTGGGTGATGGTGAGCAAGGGCATCCCTGTCCCCACATCCCAGTACTCACGGTGGGTTCTCGCCAAGGGCTCTGCCTTCGTACTGCAGCACCTGCTCCGTCCCGTATATGTCGTAGAGCCGGTACGGGTTCACCGACACCAGGATGCTGCCGATGTAGGTCTGTGGGAGAGTGAGGTTCAGGGCTGCAAGCTCCTGGAGGGTGGTGACCCCCCTGGAGATGCCACACCCTGGGTCCTCGGGCGATGCCCTGCACCACTAAGCTTACGTAGATGAGCTGGCGCTCGAAGCGTGTCCGGATGTTGCTCAGCACCGCGGCCTCCTGGAGGTCCCTGGCATGGAGCAGAGATCGTGTTAGTGGGTGGCAGAGGGACATGAGATGTCTGCTGTCCCTGAGCACCTCCCCTGTGCCCTCAGTCCCAGGAGACTGGAGTGGACCCCATGTCAGGACAGGATGGGGCGGGAGCAGCAAGGACTATGGGGTGCATTGAGGGGGTTGCAGCCCCCCTTGGCCTCCACCATGCTGGGTCATGGTGAAGGGGACGGGGACACTCACTCCAGCTGGGTCATGTCCTCCAACCCGTCCTCCTCCTGTGGCTCCTGGTACCGCACGATGGGCAGGCTGCACAGCGACTGCATCTGCACAGAGTGACCCAGCCCCACTCTGTCATGACAGGGCTGTGCCAACCCTTGACAGATTCCCACCCAGTCACTGCCACCACCCCAAAACCACCATCTGTGACCCCAAACTGAGGACCCCACAGCCAGAGGTGGCAGGGACCCTGACCAAGTATCCCACAGCTGCAAAACATGTCCCTCAGCAAGAGTATTGCACATCAGGGGAGAGCAGCAGTGCCGGAAATGGGGATGTGGGGCCATCAAGGGGAACATGGGGCTACCAAGGTGTCCCTGTAGACCATCCCAGGAAACACTGGTCCTGGAAAGCCTCATCCCCACTTATTGTAGGCAGGTAGGAACAGGTGAAGACAGAGGTACTACTCCTACCACCCCACAGTTCAGCCCTACCCATGTTACAAGAGGTGGGCAATGGAGACCCCCAGGTAAGGTGGCACCTCCAAGGGAGTTGACGGTGGGGTCGGAGACATGGGTCCAGGGGCTGCTCCCTACAGTCAGGCACAGAGGTGACGCAGGGCAGGTGGCACACAGGAGCCCAGACTGGCGTCTGGCCAGGCAGTGGGCAGGAAAGCAGACACCCGCCAGGTCAGCGTGCCACCCACGCGGCCCCAGATCAGGTCTCAGCATTTCCATACGCGAGAATCAAGTGTCCCTGAGGGGGCCGCGCATGGGGGAGACACACAAGCACATGCAACAGGCAATACCCACCCATGGCAGGACCCCCACCAGCACCCAGTGCATCCACAGCCACGTCCACCCCACCCTGGGTGCTGCAAACCCCCTGGCACTGGTGGCTTCACGCCCCGGTGAGCCGGCAACCACCTCAACAAGCCACCCCATCCCTCCGGCTTGCCCCGCTCGCCCCCCGGCTCCATCCCATCGCCGGCACCCTCGGCAAGCTCCCCGCCAGCATTACCTTGGTGCGCCAGGGCTGTTTGGTGCCCAGGTACCCGTCCGCCCAGGGGTGCCTGTCCCGCCAGCCACCCGCCGCCGAGTGCTGGCTCAGGTATCGGGCGATGTCAGCTCCCCGTCGGCTCGCCCACTGCCGGCTGCCGCACTGGGTGGGCTGCCGGGGGAGACCCTGCTCGGCCGTCCAGGCGTCGGGCATCTCCTGCACCCGCACGACGTGCTGCGTGGACCAGTGCTGCTTGTACATGCGGGATGCCCGCCGGAAGGAGCCCAACCTCTGCACCTGCGGCGTCACCACCGCGTAGCGTCCCGCGCCCTCCTCCCCGGCCGCCCCATCGCCCTCGACGGGCTCTGCTGGCACTGGGCCGCGAGCGCCGCGGCGGGGGGCAGCCGGGGAGCCGGGGGCTCGGCCACGGGGTGCTGGGAAGGCAGCGCGACGCTGCGGTGAGGGGCTCCGGTTGCCGCGTGGGATGGAAGGGAGGATGGGGCGCCCAGTGTCGGTTCGGCCTCGGTGTCCCGCCGGTGGGCTCGGTGATCTGCGGGTGCTCCCGTCCCGCCGGGATGGGTGCCGGGGCAAGGACGGGGAACGAGTGGAGGGATGGTGGGTGGTTGGTGAAGAAGAGGGGGCTTCAGCACGGGTCATGCTCCCCATGAGCAGCGATGCCAGGGATTTCCCCCCAGAGAGTGCCGGAGAGGGGTTTTGACACCCTGCCTCGGCTGGAGACGGCCTCGCTGGGGGGGAACGAGGGGCCATCCCAGCAAGGGGCTGCCCAATGCGCTGGATGAAGGTTTTAGGGGTGCCAGGAGCGGGGCTGGGTGGAGGGGGCACCCCAGCAATACCCCGCGTGGCACCCTGCCATGGAGGCAACTCCTCATCCCAGGAGGGGCCAGGGCAGCCAAGACGGCGGCTGCCAGGGCGGGAGGTCGGTGCCAGGAAAGGGGTCCTCTGCAGCGGCTTCACAGCCTTGGTGGGGGGCTCAGGAAGCCGAGGCCAAGCCTGGGGGAGCGGCAGCCCAGGGGGGCTGCTCCGCCGTGAGGGCCGTGGGGACAAGGGTCTCCCTGACCCCGCTGCGGGCACCCCCAAATGCCTCCCCACCGGCCCCGGTGAGCGGGGGGCAGCTGGCGGCAGGGCGGGGGGCTCAGGGCTGAGCCGACGAAGGCTGGCCCTGAGGGAGGGGGATCGCCCTGGGCCCTCGCCCCGCACGCTACCGGGCTGCTGCCGGGCCGGCGGCGGCGATGGGGAGCGGGTAGGGTTGGCGAAGGGGTTACGGAGCGATGGCCGCCGTGCAGCCCCCCGCTCTCGGGGTGGGGGTTGCCCCCAAGACCCCGCTGGTGGGGAAAGGTCCCTGGCTGGAGATGCTCGTGGCGGGGGCTCCCAGACCCCTGAGCTGGTGCTCTCCATCCCTGCCAGCCTGCGGCCAGATTGTCTGTAGGAAGGCTGGGGAGTGCGGGGCGCCCGAAATGCCCCCGCACCCTGTGGTGGGCGGCTGGGGGGCTGCGAGAGGGAGCGTTGGAGGAACTGCCCCAAAGGACTCCCACATGCCCGTGCTGCCGAAACCCGGCGTCCCGGTGATGCTGCGGGGCTGGGGGCTGGCGGTGGTGGCTCATACTCATCGTAGTCATCCTCATCATGAGTGGCGGGCAGGTGGGGGGACGGCGGGAGGGGGACATCCAGTCGGTCCCTGCCAAAAAGCTTGACCTGGGGCCGTGGGAAGAGCCTGAATTTCCTATTGAGGGAGAGCTTGGAGGAGAGCGTCTCCCGCATGCCCCGGAGCGAGGAGGTGCTGAGGATGGAGAAGGGATACTCCCCATCCTCCTCCTCCTCTTCCTCCCACTCCTCAGGCTCCTCGGCCTCGGCGATCTCCTCCAGGCCCAGCGCATAGGGGTTGCAGGAGGACTGGGTGTGCGGTGCCCACCCCCCCTCGCTGTACTGGATGCGATGTTCAGGGTACTCGCCCCTCAGGTACCCTCCGGCGAGGGGCTCCCCAAAGTCCTCGTAGGGATCCCCCGCGTAGCTGAAGGGCTCTGCTGCCTCCTCGCCGTACTCCGGGTCGCTGCCGTAAGGGTCGTAGAGGGCAAGGGGGGATCTACCACCAACCGGTCCCTCATCCTCAAGCTCCGCGTAGCCGTAGGGGTGTCCCAGTGGGTCACCCTCCTCCCAAAACCCCCCGTGGAAGCCATACTCCTCCTCTGCCCCATAGCCGGAGTAGTCAGCATAGGGTGTCGGCACTGTGTCCTCAAAGCTGTACCCCGCTGCATAGGCTGGGCTTTGAATGTAGCCTTCCTCCTCCTCAGCATAGCCGTGCTGGGGGCTATAGGCTCCATCCTCCCCCTCAGTGTAGCCACCCCAGGGACCGAAGGCTCTGTCCTCCTCTGCGTAGCCAGGCTGGGGGCTGTAGGCTCCATCCTCCTCCTTTGTGTAGCCATGCCGGGTACCATAGGCTCCATCTTCCTTCTTGGCGTAGCTACGGCGGGAGCCGTAGGCTCCATCTTCCTTCCTGGCATAGCCACGACGGGAGCCATAGGCTCCATCCTCCTCCTCCTTGGCGTAGCCACGCTGGCGGCTGTAGGCTCCATCCTCCTCCTCGGCCCACCCGTAGCGTGGCACCGGTGGCTCCATAGGCGCACGCTGGGAGCGCCGCCGAGACGGACGCCGCACCATGCTGCCATGCCTCTCCATGCTGTGCCGCGCGGCACCGGGGACCGACAGCCCGCCGCCGACAGGGATCCGCTTCATGTTGGCCCGGTGCCTGAGGATCTCGTCTTCCGCGGGGAACGGCAGCTTCCTGGCACCGATACGGGAGAGCCAGGCCGCATCAGCCGTCCGGCTGCCCCCCGCCAGCCGCCCACGCCGGGACAGGACTTTCCTGGCCAGCCAGCCCGTGGCAGCGGCCGCCTTGCTCAGCACCTGTGCCCGTGGCTTGAATTTCCTTTCCGGGCGCCGGCGGAAGAGGGATGCGCCGTCCTCGGCTGCCTGCCCACCCCGTCGCAGGAGCAGGAAGGATGGCTTGGCCGGTGGGGAGCTGGCGGCCGCCTCCTTCCTCTTCTTGCCCACGCGCTTGAAGCGAACCATTAGGTTGGAGGTAGACTTGAGCACCGCCTTGTTCTTCTTCTTCTTCTTCTTCTTGGTGCTGTGCTTCTGTAGCCCCCAGAAGAAGCGAGATGTGTTCTTGAACTGCCCTTTCTTGGGCCGAGGCAACCCCAGCTTCTTGAAGCCCAGAAAGAGCTTTGAGGTGCTGCGGAGGCTCCGCTTCACCCGGGCCTTCGGCGCCGCTGCTGCCTCCTCCTCCTCCTCCTCAGTCAGGCCTGGCTCCGCCGATGCTTTGGGTTGGCCCTTGGCCTCCGCACCCTTGGCTCCTTTCTTTTTCTTCGCATTGTCAGCCGCCAGCCCCATCACCAGCTTGGAGGTGCCCTTCAGGTTCTTCTTGGTCGGCGCAGCATCACTCTCGCCCTCCTCCTGCTGCTCCAGCTGCGCTTTCTTCCCCCGGCCTGGCTTCTTCACCACTGCCCCTTTGAGCATCCCCTTCTTGTCCTTCCCTTTCCCTTTCTTGGGCTCCTCCACAGCTGCCTCCTCCTCATCCTTGTCCTTCTCCTCCTCCACCGCCTCCGTCTCCTCAGTATCCTCTGCCTTCAGCAGCTCGGTCTCCGAGGTCTCCTCCGACTCGTTGGGTGCCTCCTTCTTCCCCTTCTTGCCATCCTTCCCTTTCCCTTTGCCCCCCTTCCCTTTGGCCTCTGCATCCTTTTTGGGCTCCCCCTTCTTGCCGGCCATCCCGGCGATGGCGGGTGCTCATGCTCCGGCCCCAGTGGGGCCCTGGGAGATGATGCCCAGCGCCGGCACAAGGCAGGTCCCAGCACACCGTCCGGTTCCCAACCCCGCAGCCTGCCCCGGGAGGGTATTTACCTGCGCCCGGTTTTGGTGAGGCACGGGCCAGTGCGTGGCTCCCTCGGCCGCTGGCAGCCCCCCGCTTGGCATGGCGCTGGGGTGAGGGGATGGCAGCCCCGGCGCAGCCCGGCGGGAGCTGCCTCCTGCCTCCCGTGAGTTCGGTGGCACGGTGCTGGCGGCTGGGCTCCGGCTGTAACCCAACCGCTGGGGCTTGCAACGGCATGAATAATGTAAGGGACGCGCCGCTGCGGCCCCAAGACTTTTCCAAAGGAGTAGGAAAGGGCCCCCATGGCAGGGAGCATCCCTCGGGGAGACACTGCGGGGGACAGCAGAGCACTGCCACCACCCCAGAACTAGCCCCTGTCACCTCCCCACGCCTTGGGGCTCCCAGTGTTCTCCCCGGGGAATCAGCCTCTTCCTCCAGCCACCACAGAGCAGGATAAAGCCCAGGGAGGTGTTTGACCCTGCAAAGCCCAACCCCAGCACCAAGAAAGAGGAGATGATTTTGCAGAGCCCAAAGGCACCAGGAACACCACGGAGGAGGAACCCAACACCCAACCAAATCCCACAGCCCCGTGGGGATCAGAGAGGAGCCGGGAGCCCACGGGGGTACCCCTCATGCCATGCCACGCATGTTGTGTGTGCATGCAGGGTGCCACGTGTGTCCACACGCAGAGGGTGAGAAGGTTTGCATGTGCCACGCGTGTGCCCTGCAGCAGTGCCAGCGGCGTGTTTGCGCACACACGTGCCCAGGCGCGGGGTGACCACATCAAATGTTAATGGTGGGGCTGGATTCCTGTGGCTGAAGGTTCATGAATGTTTCAGCAGCAGCAGTGGGAACCTGTGGATCACCGGCGGGCAGGGGCAGCACCTGCTCCCCGCCTCGCAGCAGGTATTTGGGGAGAGCCAGGGGAGGAGAAGCAGCTGCATCCAGCTGTGAAGCAGCTGGCAAAACTCAAGAACCAGCAGCAGTTACTGGAGTGAACCCACTGGTCATCCCTAGGACCAGGAAAGCCCCATGGCTGGCACCCCACTGCACTGTCTTCTCCCCAGCCCAGTCCCTCCCTACCACTTCTGCAGCAGTGGAGGTATCAGCCATGACCTGATGGCTTTGGCCTCCTTCCTGCTTTAATTCTGGGCTGGAGACATCTCAGTGGGGTCTGCACAGAGGAAGCTGCAGGGAGAGCAGAGGGATGGAGCAGGAGGGGAGACACCCAGCAGGTCTATGGGGGCACACAAGGATGGGATCAGTAGGAAAGAACATCAGCAGAGCCCAAGCCACACAAGGAGCATCACCATGGCACTAGCAAGGTCCATGCACAGGCTCTGTGCAACTGTGCTGTATGGGGCTGATACAGCCTACGCTGGTCTGCGCCACCGCCCCATCCCTCCTCCTGGCACGGACACACAGAGCGATGCCTGGCACCACGCTGTGGCAGGGAACCACCATGGACACGGCCACGGCCCCTCCCTCGGCTGCTGGCAGCCAGCGAGGGGGTGCCCAGCTGGCAAGAACTTGCTGCAGGTCCCACCTCCATCCCACCACCCACGCAATCCCCAAGTGTTTACCCACCTTTGGCACAGAGAGCTGAGGAAAGGGGCATTTGTGCCCAGGAGCAGTGGGATGGCGGCAGACATTGGGGGCTTGAGGAGGAACCCACAACTATGAACACCACCCTTGGGGGGCTGTCTCCAGGGTGTCTGAGCCCAGCCTCACCCAGCAGCAGGACAGGGGAGAGCCCCTGGGTGCAAAGCCTGGCAGTGAGGCGTTCCCTGGGGTGGCAATGGGGACCAGGGCTCTGGGAGAAGATGCCCAGAGCATCCTCTGACCCTGTCACCCCCTGAACGGCTCCAGCCACGTGGCTGAGCCAGGGAAAAGCCACATCAGCCCAGGGACACAGCCCAGGGCAGCCCTGTCCCACCACCGCAGCCCAGAGCCACGCCAGACTTGGATGCAGAAAGGGGAGAGAAACTTTGGCCACCGAGGTTCTGCTTCACCCGCCCCAGCCCGGCATGACGCGCGGCTGCCCAGGACGGTACCTTTGGAGCAGCAGCATCGGTGGGGCAGAGCTCCGGGGGAGGCAGCTCCGCCGTCTCCAGGCAAGTCTGCGGTCACCAGCCGGCCCCGGGTCCCCTTACAGCCTGTTTCCAGTTACAGCTGGAGCAGGGCTCCGTGCCACCACCCCACGCCATGCCGGCACCATCCCCACCATGTTTCTTGGGAGCTCCGCACCCTGGCCCCATGGAGCCAGCGCAGCTTGGCTGGGCACCTCGCAACTGCGGCAGTTCTCATCGCATCCCCTTCCAGCTCTGGACCGGCCGGAGCAGCTCCACCACAGCTCTTGCTGATCCAGCCACGAGCCGCAGGGATGCCGGGAGCACAAGGACAGGCTTGGACCCTCCCAGCTATGGGCAACGTGACAGCAGCATGGCCCTCCAAGCCACAGAGGCACTGCGGGCTCTACTCGCACTCACCAAGCACCCATCGCACCCCTGAACTGGCTGATTTCAACCTTCTCCAGTGGCTCCAAACTGAGGACAAGGACCCAGCATCTCCCAAGCGATGCCACGTCCCTGCCTGCTGCCGCCTGACCCCAAAAGCTGCCCACAAGGGAGGTGTTATGGGGAGGAGAGAGGATGGAGCAGACGCTGGAAGCAGCGACCAGCTGGGCACAATGTGCCCTGGGCTTAGCGCTGGCGGGCGCCCAGGAACACTGGCTGGTGGCCTCGGAGCCAGGTCACAGCCCCGTGCCATCGCCTCAGCCCCAAAGGTGAGCGCAGGGGCACTGCAGAGCTCAGCTGTGGGGCCAGGCAGCTCTCCTGGGGTAAAACAGCCCCGAAGTAAAAGAAATTTGGGGAAGGGTTGGTAGGAGACATAGGGCAGAGGCTCCTGGGGAAGGAAAGGATGTTTAGGGGAGGAAGCTCTGCTCTGGAGGGCAGTGGGAACGCTGCAAAGTTGGGAGGCAGAAGGTGAGATAAAGCAGAGAGCAGACAGGCAGAACCACAGCAGCATTTTGGTTGGAAAAGACCTTTCAGATCAAGTCCAACCCTTAACCCAGCCCTGCCAGGTCACCACTAACCCATGTCCCTCAGCACCACATCTCCACAGGTCTGAACCCCTCCAGGGATGGGGACTCCACCACTGCCCTGCCCAGCCTGGCACAGCCCTTCACAGCCCTTGCCAGGAAGAAATCGTTCCTCATGTCCAACCTGAACCTCCCCTGGCACAACTTGAGGCCATTTCCTCCTGTTGTATCGCTTGTTCCTTGGGAAAAAGAGGCTGACCCCCACCTGATTCCAACCTCCTTTCAGGGAGAGCAAGAAGGTCTCCCCTGAGCCTCATTTTCTCTGGAGAAACCAGAGAGCACCATCTGCTCTGACCTGGAGGAGCTGAGCCCCACATTTGCATAAGGACCAAGCTTGCACACAAAGGTCCCTCCCTGGTCCTTCCCATCGAGCCCAAGGGACGTGCCACCCAGCCGGGGACTCACAGCCACTCACCTGGGGTAGCCTAGCTCGCCCACATGGCACCGGGCTGGCTCGGTGCTGCCCGCAGCCTCCGGCTCTGCCGACACCGTGCTCGACACCGCGACCGTCACTCCGCCGGCAGCCGCAGGACCATATTTGCTGCCCGGCAGCTGCAGGCTGCTGCTACCCAATGCATATTTGATGACCGCTATTATTCTCATCTCCACTCGTGAGCGGAGGGATGAGAGCTAATCTTCCCTCTGCAGAGCTGGGGAGCATCGGGGTGGGAGGGGAGCAGTTGGAGGGGTGGCCAGCTCTGGTCCCCATCCCTGGTGACACAACCGGACAGTCCCGCAGCCACTTCGCAGTGTCACGAACCCCAGATGTGAACAGCTGGTGAATGGCCCTGCCCCACTCCTGCCCCTAAACCAGCACAAGTTTAGGGGGAGAAATCCCAGGGGCATGGGGGTGGACACACACACCCCCACCTCTCCAAAGCAGGGCTGGGACCTACTGTCTCCCAAGGCCGGGTACAGAGAAGGGATCTAGACACCCAGCATCCCAACACCACCAGGACAAGCTAAGCATCTCCCATTGCCTTCACAAAGCATCTGAGCACCTCGAAGCATCACCCTCCCCTCCTCCAGCACTGGGATCCTGGGTCGCACCAAAGTGGGGACCGTGGCTCTCCCAGCCCGGAGAATCCTACTGCAGGTGCCGCACCAAGCCGGGAAAAACCTTCCCTCTCCCCGGCGCAGAGCCACGTCCCCCCATAACGCGGTGGGTATTTATTATGCTGATTCCTCAGAAAGCGAGGGCTTAACTGCAAATTACAATCAATAGCCCCAGTCCCCCAGGGGCAGGTTCATCATTTAGCAGGCGCAACCAGAGGAATTCAAAACTATTTGCCGGCCATAAATCCTCCTTGCCGCAGCCTCCCGAGCCAGCCCCGCACAATGCGCGACGGCTGCTCGGGGTGACCCTTGTCAGCGTGCGGAACAATTAAGCTGTCACCGCGGATCGTGCCTCTTCCAGACGGCCCCGAGCAGCGCTTTGAGATGTCAGCGTGATGGGCTGAGGGAAGCTGGCCGAGGCGAGCGTGCCGCAGTAACTGTCTCTCATTGAATTAAATGAATGTATTTGGAGTCAGAGTCTCTTTTTATTACCTTGCCAGCGATTCCTGACTAAATTAAATTATAAAAGGAGTGTTCAGCCAATCAAACCTGCTTGATTGCCTGGAACAGGCATTTTAAACAGAGCACGCCTCGGGCCATGGCTGTTTCCAGGAGTAGATGGAGGGTGGCTGATGGGCTGTATCGAAGCCGATCCGCCCCACTTCACGCTGCTCGGCAGCGATGCGGGGCCCTGCTCCACAAGCAGAGCGGGCCTGGGGACAGGGCAGGATCAGTGCAGCCCTCTGGGAGAGGGGTCTGGTGCTGACAAAGTTGGCGGAAAGAGCGGAGGAATGGCAGGGGGCTGTAGCACGGACCACCGGCCAGGCTGCCGAGGGTGGCTTTCACCCTGTTAAGCCTCAGAATCATCGAATCAGAATCGTTTTGGTTGGAAGAGACCTTTCAGATCACCGAGTCTCACCCAGCACTGCCAGGGCACCACTAAACCATGTCCCTCAGCACCACATCTCTACCGCTTTGAAACTGCCCTGGGCAGCCTGGGCCAGGCTTTGACAACCCTTTCAGGGAAGAATGTCTTCCTAATGTCCAACCTAAACCTCCCCTGGTGCAACTTGAGGCTATTTCCTTCCCTCACACAGAAGAGAAAACGCAGTGTGCTGCTCTGCAGATGGAAACCCCGCAGCTCCTGCCCACAACCACCCCCCACGCTCCTGGACAGACAAAGCCTCTCTCCAGACATGCTCAGCAAGGACACTCAGCACATTCCCCATTGCCAGCTCCCCACAGAGCTGATGAGGGGTCTGGCCAATTCACAGAATCACAGAATCATAGAACGGTTTGAGTGGGAAGGGACCTTAAAGATTATCTAGTTCCAACACCCCTGCCATGGGCAGAGATACCTCAAAGATCCATCCAGCCTGGTCTTGAACATCTCCAGAGATGGCGCATCCACAACTTGTCTGGGCAACCTGGGCAGTGTCTCAACACATTTAGTGTAAAAAATGTCTTCCTTCTATCCAATCTAAATCTCCCTTTTTTAGTTTAAAACCATCACTGCTTGTCCTGTCACAACAGGCCCTGCTCAAAAGTCTCTCCCCATCTTTCTGACAGGCCCCTTGAAGCCCTGCAAGGCCACCAGAAGGTCTCCCTGGAGCCTTCTCTTCTCCAGGCTGAACAAGCCCAACTCTCCCAGCCTGGCCTCCCAGCAGAGGGCTTCCAGCCCCTCGATCATCTCCGTGGCCACACACCTCAGGAGGCTCCGGTACAATCCTAACGCTGCAGTCTATTTCCCCCCTGCCCTTAGGATCTTGCTTTCTCAGGATTTGGAGAGATCTTCAGGCAAACCTGCTCCGGCACCCAACTGCAGCGCTTGCAGCTTTTAACGTTGGTGCAGAACAATTATGGAAACTGTCTGGAAGGAAGAGCGCTGCAATTAAATGTGCACGTTCTCCAGCACAGCTATAAACTGGCTTGCAAAAAAGCTACTCTCACTACAAAAAGAGGTTAGCTGCTCTGGCTTAACTATTTTTACTTCAGCCCCATTACAAATTTAATCACGTATTTGTTCATTTTGAACAGAATACAATGCCCAATTTCCTAAATGAAGAGTAAGGCTAATTAGACAGAGGGGTTTTTAACGATGGCGCACTAGACTAGTCAATGTGAAACCTGAACGCCGCGAGATGTGGGCACCGAGTAACCAAGGACAAATTCTAGCAGGTGACACTGCACATATCAACCTTCTGCAAGCATCAACCATTTCCCCAACTCCAGAAAATCTTATCAATGTTTAAGTTCACCAATATCTAAAGGGCAGGGGGCAAGAGGATGGGGCCAGACTCCTCTGAGCAGTACCCAGCAACAGGACAAGGGGCAACGGGCACCAACTGCAACCCAGAAGGTTCCATCTGAACAGGAGGAGAAACTTGTTTGGTGTGAGGGTGTCGGAGCCTGGCCCAGGCTGCCCAGAGAGGTTGTGGAGTCTCCTCTGGAGAGATTCCAAACCGCCTGGACATGATCCTGGGCCCCCTGCTCTGGGTGACCTGCCGGAGCAGAGGGGTTGGACGAGATGATCTCTAGAGGTCCCTTCCAACCCCCACCATGCTGGGATTCTGTCAGTGGCAACTACTACCTTCTGCCCACCCTCTCTGGACAGTGGAGAAGAGCAGCATGGAGACACTGGTGCTCACCTTCTGCAACAGCGCAAAGTCCAGACCCTTCACCAAGTGAGTGTGCTCCATGTCACCACCCAAGAACTTGGACTCCTGGATCAACTGTCTCCTCTTTTCCGCAGCAGATTTATCCCTATGCAACAAAAACGGAGGCAATTACGAGATGGCCCCGCTGGAGCAGAGCGGCGAGACAGGGCCCCACCGCAGGTTCACTTACGCCTCTGCCGTTGGCCCCACAGCCCTGTAGTTGGCGGTCGTGCTGATCAGCTCTGTTTCTTCATAGTCCTTGTTGACACCATCTCTCCTCTCCTTGGCTCGATCCCTGTACTTCTCAGCCAGCTCCCTCTCGCGCTCGATCTCCTGCTGGCGCAGCTTCGCGTAATAGCTGGGGTTGGAGAAACAGCTCAGCATTAGTGACACGTTCACACTTCTGACTCCTTGGTCAGGTGACAGCCGCCAAGGCCCCACACATGCCTCTTCTGCTCCCAACCCCTTCCTCAGAAAAGTCCTAAAGCACCATGGGACACACCACACCTGGAGGAGCCTAGCCGAGATGAAACTGCTGTACTGAGGCTGACTGAAAAGGAGCTCAGCCTCCCTTTCCAGAGGGAAGTGGTCAAGTGCCATCCTGCTGCACCGCTGTGCCCAAAAAGACATAGTCACCAATGCAGGTGTCTCACCACTGCCCTGCCAGCCACCCATAGATTCTCTCCCTCTTCTTCCGGAGGTGAAGCTTCACCCCCATCCTGCTGCCGTCCTCCCACATCTGTCCCCACAAGCAGTGACAGTCACTCAGCCCAAGCTCTTCTCACTCTGCTTGGCTCCAAAGACACAAAAAAGGCCACTCAGTGTCCTCTTTGGTAGCCCAAGAACTCAGAAGCTGCTTCCATGGGAGAGACGTGATATACAGAGACAAGTCCAGATGCATCGCTTTCCCCATTTACCTTTTTTTCTTCCTCCTGCGAGCAGCTGGGTCTTCATCTTCATTGTACTCCCGGGGCATCCTGGAAAAGGGAGAGAAACCTGATGTACAGCCTGCGGAGCTGTGCAACCACCGCAGTGTCCTGGTCTGAGCTCCAACAGAACTAATTCTGTTCAGCGATTTCCCTTTTCAGCTGAGTCTCTTCTCACTAACTGCACTTTCTGAAGTTAACAGCTTATTTTTGCAGACAGCGTCTGCTTCTAGTGGTGATAATACTCCATGTTTAGAGTTGCTACCAAGGATTGGTGTGTGCAGACCAAGGTCATTGCTCAATCTTGTGCGCCACATCAGCAGGTGCAAAAGGGAGAGGCTGCACCTCTGAGGAGAGGCCAGGCAACACTAAACTGACCTAAACATGCACCTTGCACGGACCCAAGCACAAAGGTCTGTTCCTCAGGCCCCATCTGTCTGCTCATTAGCAAAAACCCCTTTAGATACTCCACTACAGAGCGCAGGGGGGAGAGAGTCAGGCAGGGATGGAGCTCCAGAGAGAAAATAGACATGCTTTGCTCCACAGTCATGCAAATTAAGAGTCCTACTCACTCATGGTGGCGAGATTTGGATGGTGGCGCAGATGTTGGCGCAGCCCGCGGGGTCATAAGAAGCTTTCTGAAGTCTTCATTGGTCAGCTTGGACCTGCAAGGAAGAGAGGAAACAGATGTCATCATCCTGTCATGAAGTTCTTTATTATGAGGGTGGTGGAACACTGGAACACGTTGCCCAGAGAAGTTGTGGAGGCCCCATCCCTGGAGACATTCAAGGCCGGGCTTGATGGGTTTTGAGCAACCTGACCTAGTTAGAGATGTCCCTCCTGAGTGCAGTGGGGTAGACTAGATGATCCTGGAAGGTCCCTTCCAACCCAAACCATTCTCTGATTCTGTGAGCTCCCAATGAGCTTCGGCGCCCTTGCCAGCATGTCCTGGGTGACGGGGTTGGACACAGGGTCCCCGTGGATGGAATTGGCCTCAGGCCTCATCGTCCTGGCTCAGTCCCCCGGTGTCATACTCACTGGTGGAAGGAGTGCGAGTCGTCCACATCGTGGCTATCAGGGGCCAGGGGGTTGGAGAACGGTTCATCTGGGGGGGCAGGAGGAGAGCAAGCGTTCAGAGTCTGCCCACACGGC